>JAVXUP010002051.1:0-150000 GCA_033070095.1 Escallonia herrerae
AATAATCTTAACATATTAATTAATAATGTGTTATACGTGGTTTCCCGGGAAAAGAAGTTATTAGTTCAAAGAAAGAGTCCAAAGCTTGAACATTACATGAATAAAGAGCCATGGTCCTTCTCTTTGGTTCCTTTTCCATTTTTTTCTCTCCCCTTTGTGGATAAAGACAGCTCTGGTCAATCTTCGCCGTCCGGTGGTCAACTGGATCTCCGGCGATGACCCACTTCTCCGGTTACTCTAATCTACGAGGTTTGTCTAATTCAAATTTGTTTTATCCTTTATAGCGGTGTTTTCATTATCCACTGTAACAGAATAGTAATGAAGGCATTATCTTTTTACGAGATCAAACAGAGATTCTCTCCGATAAATTTTCTGGGTTTGTTTGTTGCACCCTTTTTATGTAAACAAACTGAATTTTTGTATATTGTACAGACAATTTCTTTCTTAAAATCAGGAGTTTCTACAGCTCCTTTTTTTTTGATTTCTTGATTTTATGTTTTAAGCAACTGGGTAAGTGTGTATGTGAGAGATCTGTTGGAGAGTAAGCAATTTGGTGTTGGAGAGTAAGCAATTTGGTATGATTTGGGAAGATTGATCATGCTATTGTAGCTGACAATTAACACTTATCACTGTTATTTCCTGACTCTTGTGTCTGTTGTCTCTTTCCCTGTCTTTTTCTTTCTAGCAGGAATCCTTCATTTAATAAGGTTGAGTTGAAGAATGGTTAGGTGAAAAGGCGAAAAGCATGCATATGTTGTTCATCTACTACATAGATAGGGAAGTTCTTCAATAGCTTGAAGAAATTTTAGTGCCTATCCCAGAAAGAGTTGAAAGGTTGGGTGCTTACCAGTTTGGGCTACTGTGGAATGGATTTAAGGAGTAAGACCTCAATTCGAGAAGTAAATGGTGGCCAGATGGAGGGTTCTTGGATTCCAGTGACCCCAGTGAAGCCCGGTACTTTGGAATGGCAGCCGATCTGCACAGACAAGCAACAAAATCAGCAAAGTGAGGCTAGCTGGTTGCTACCAGAAAGATATTCACAAGAAAATCAACAAAGGGATGTAACTGCATGTAGTGGTTTGACAAACTCTGCTGACGTATACAAGGAATTTGACCATTGGAAAGATAATCTAGCAGCGACATCGCCACTTCAAGGCAACGATGCTGATATGTACAATAAGTTGACCATGGAGTATGCGGAGAGATACAACAATGTTTCTTTTCAAGATCTGTTGGCACTTGCTGATGCTGCCAGTTCCAAATCAGAGTTTCATACTCAGATTGATGGTAATCAGTCCGAGAGAAGCTCTGTAAATTCATCACTCGAAAACCATGATATGTCACTTGGATCAGATTTTCTGAGCAGCAGTAAGTGTAACTATGCTCTCACTTTCTTTACCAAAGTCGTCATGAAAATTAAGCATGTGCATAGCTAGGATAAACGAAAGAAGAATGTAAAATCAGTTGCATGCAGTCCTGCGGCTGAATTCCGCAATGTGATTGTGCCACATAAGAAGTCAGCATTTAAGTAGGCACAAGAACAATGTTGAACCTAGAGCTTTGTGCAAAAATTTACGTTCAACTATTGTTCAATAATGAGGACGTGATATGGTATACTGAAAGTTTCTGAACTTTATGCAGATGCCTAGAATATAACTTGAACTCTTAAAAATTGACAGTGTTCTTTGTTTTATCACCTATTTGAATTGTTAAGCAGCCCCTTCTGTGATCTTTATACTACTGGAATCTAACATAATACCCAGGTAAAATCGTTACTAAATTGTTACACTACTTGAATTCAACATGATATTCAGGTATCTGAATTTTTATCATAAGAACTCCCAAAAAAGGGACCAATCATTGGAAGGAGTGTGATAATATTTTGCTACTCTTTGTAAACATTGTTTCCCTATATCAGCCCCAGTAGTTTGACGGAGAAGATAGGCTACACTGTTTCCCTAGATGAGCCCTTTGTAGTTCACCAGAAAAATGGAAAGATATTCAAATAGTGAAAGAAAGATGTGAAATAAATAAAAATGTGCAGAAATGTTTCATTTCTTCAAAGACCTGAACGAGATTCCTTCTTTCCTTTTCTTTGACTTTTCCAATAGATTACTTGGTTTCAGTAAGGCAGGCTTATTCCTGACCAGAACCTAGGAACACGCTGCATTCTTCACCACACCTAGATTAAGCATCTTCGACAATCGTTATCTTTTAGCAAACTGCAACAGGTTCAATAGCACATGTGCCCAGAAAACATTTGTAACTACATGGTGTTTGACATTCATTCATCATTGTATGAACCCTCATAACTGATGTAGAATTTTTTTTTAACTATACAGATGCATGCTCATTTCCTTCCCGTCCCTCCTTTGATCTTAATGCGCCACCTAGAATGATGACAGGCGCAATCTTGACCAAGAGTTTCTCTGCCCAGTTCGCACCTGTAACACCAGGTCAAGTTAAGAGAGTTGAGAAAAGGCAGGTTTCTAATATCCAATCTTCAAGTAAGGATGGAAGATCTAATGAAGGAAGTGATAAGCAGCATAAAGAAGTTGCTATCGAGAGGGTTGAAGTCGACGAGCTCCACCATGAAAAAGATCAGTCATATTCTGCTGTTTCCACACAATTGGAGGAGAATCACAACCCTGACAAGGGAGGCAACGAAGGAACCGATTCGGACAAAGCAGTGCAACAAAAACCAAGAAGAAGAAAGCACAGGCCAAAAGTAGTTATAGAAAGGCAATCACAAAATATCAAAAAACCAAGGAATCCAAAGTCTGATGGTCCCGAAGAAACCCCAAAAGTTAAGAGGAAGTACGTAAGGAAGAAAGGACTCAATAATTCCCCAGGTACTCCCACTTCAGAGGTAACAAGTGGAGCTACTGCTCCAGTAACTGCTGGGCCTACAAGAAAATCCTGCAGGAGATCCTTAGATTTCAACATGGAAAGCAAAGTGAGGGATGAAACCTCACCTTCAACATTCAACTCAGAGTCAAATGCACAGAGCTTTCGTACTAGCGGTCTATCTACCGTGCAACTCGGGCAAGGGATGGAAGTAACAGTAGAAAGGACAGAAATGGGCATCGCTTATGACCTTACATGTTCCTTGAATCGAGAACTGGAAGATTACTTAGCCAAGGCTCATGGACAAGCCCCAGGTCCCTCAACTCCTTGCAAGAGTGATTTACCACATGATATGCCCCTGGCTGACGCTCATGCATGTACGAGAGGGAAATGTCAAATAGTTTTTTCAGATGAAACTCATGACAAGGAGACAACCACTGAACTGCTCAACGCAATCCCACATCCCTCAGGAGAACAAGAAAGAGGTTTAAAGAGAGGACACTCAAGTGCAACTGATGAAGAAGAGTTATGCAGCCTAAATGAGATCGACGCTAATTACAATTCCTTGCAGGCTTACTTAGGGATGCTTCCAGTCGACGAATATAACAGCAGCAAAAGTCCTGTGCATTTTCCAGTAATTTTTAAGAAAAAAAGAACAGAGAAAGGGCAGAATTTAACAACATCCAGCATGCAGTCTTCAGTAACTGCTGAACAAAATTCTGCGAGACAAACAGCGAACCCTCTGAAAGATCTCAATGCAAATCCTTTCCGATCAGAAAGTGATTGTACCACTCAATTAAATACTCATAGTGCCCCAATCAATATCCCAACACCAAGTGGGGCTCACAACAAACAGCACTCCTTCAAATGTATCGGCTTAGGCCACCCAGAGGGTTCAAAGAAAAAGAGGTCCAAGAGCTCTACTCGGGTACGTGACTTAGCTTCGCTTATTGGAATTGTAGAGAGTATACAATTTCCAGGATATACTGCTAAAGGAGCAACAACAGATGTTATGCAAGGATTTCAAATTTCACATCCCCCTCACACATGCATGGAAGCTCTAGTTGCAGACAACCATACAACAATGGCAACTAAAAAGCGGACCAAGAGAAACTCTCTTGTCGGTTCAGTGCCTCCTGGTATATGCAATCACCACCAATTCCTCACCAAGTCAATGGGTATTCTTACAAGATGATTTGTCAAGTTTTATAGAAACAGCCCATTGTGGCAATGATTTCTTTCCGCACTTAATTCTGACATTAATGCAGGTCTTCCTCGAGGCATGATATGGAAAGGAATGTCTTCTATTGATCAGCTTGTTGAGGAATTCCGACATCTGGATATCAATGCGGAAAGCAACCAAATTGCATATCAAGAGCAGGGCATGCTTATTCCGTATCATATAAAGTATCAAGATCAAAATGCACTTGTTCTCTATAGAAGAGATGGAACTCTAGTGCCTTTTGAGGGTTCATTTGATGCCATTAAGAAAAGACGACCACGACCTAAAGTTGAACTTGATGATGAGACAACTAGAGTTTGGAAGCTTTTATTGCAAGATATAAACAGTGAAGGAATCGATGGAACAGACGAGCAGAAGGCAAAATGGTGGGAAGAAGAGCGAGGAGTCTTTCGGGGAAGGGCAGACTCATTTATTGCACGCATGCATCTCGTCCAAGGTACCAGTCTATTTCTCAGTTCCAGCACTGCTAGGCACTAGATGTACATTACCTATTTTGGAAGGTGGCTAAAGTTAGTGTCATAATCAAATTCTAAGGATTGCTTTCATAAAACATCTCTCTAAAGCAACTAGTGGCTGATCATTTATTTTCTGAAGTCATTGCATCGTGTTACAGAAAGATAACAGAAAACAACAGCATAAAACCAGAGGTAACAGAATATAGTAGCCACACCAACAAAAAGCTCAGCTACGCCATGTTTTATATTGATATCAGGACAAGCTAGTAGAGAAGATGGTAAGAAACACCAGGACAGGCTGTCTCCTATGAGCAAAGCGAGATACTAGAGAAAATTAAAAGAAGCACCATGAACTAAAAGAGTGAGTAGCAATTACATTTATTGAAAGAGGCTAAGTCTAAAATAAAAAAGTACCAGCATATGGGAGTCACACAAACAACAATTAAACCCTTATCACCCAATGCTATGGAAAAAACGTTGTTTTATTTAGTTTGTAGGAAAATGGAACAAGCAAAGCTTCCTTTGTCTAACAGTTTTTCATGCCACCTAGAACCACATGCTTATGGTATTTGAAGCGAAAAATATGTATGACAAGAAAGGAATCAATTATCCCATATATGAAGAGCTTCTACCCCGTAAACCTAAGCAGCTAGATCCTTGTATCCTGTGTTACCTCACAATTAGTTGCTGAAGTATCAGAAAACAGAAAAGGTCAAGGAATGTCCATAAACATAGTAGCTAAAGGTGATACTGCTAAATCTCAAGAAATGTGGAACTCAACCTGAACCACGTATTATAGGCAACAACATTATGGATGATGTGAAAACTTGAGTGTCTTTTCCTGTATTTTTTCTGGGCTTAAAGTTCAGAATATGAAGCATGCAAAATTCGAAATGATAGATAAAATCTGTTTACAAAACTCTAGGCCTTATTCTATGTGCCTCTCCTGCTTCTAAATACAGAAATACGGGTATGAACGTCCATAATATTTTCCAACAATCCGTTTTGAAACAAGTGAAATTCTCACAGGAGATAGGCGCTTCTCCAAATGGAAGGGATCGGTCCTAGACTCCGTCATTGGAGTTTTTCTTACTCAGAATGTCTCGGACCATTTGTCCAGGTGAGCTGGATTTTTTAATCTTCAGTAACCACTTAAGAAACTCAGTTCTGTGAGTTCAAAAGCATAACCTCTTTATTCCATTTGTCCATTCTTGCAGTTCCGCCTTCATGTCAATGGCTGCACACTTTCCCCTCAAATCAAAGTACAGTAATGGTCCAGCCCAAGATGAGAGAAGTATAATGGTGAAAGAACGAGAAGTATGTGTTCTGGATCCTGATGATACCATCTCATGGCATGAGGTAAAATCTAATCAGGACTGTGACCAGAATTCGATAACACTTCATGATGTGGAATTTTATGAAGAAAAAGAAGTTGTCAACAGCAACGGGTCCTTCGGAAGTAGCGCAGATGCTGTTGGGTCAAAAGATACTTCAGAATGCAAATTGTCAGATATATCCAAAACTGGTTTAGGTATGTTTAAGGATTCAGCCATAAACAGATCAGCCACTGAGGGTATAGAACAAGGATCCAGTTTTGAGGGATATCAACAAGAATGGGATGATTTCATTACTTGCCAGAATTCTGTAGTTTCCTCCCAAACCTCTGTGGAATCTTCAATAGCTCGACCTGCTGAAACAATAGGATCCTGCTGGCAGAGCAACTCAGAATTAAAACTGAAAGCTGGATCAACACCCAACAATTTGGGTAGTTCCACTTCTTTTGTCGAGCTATTGCGGATGCAAGGAACCATGTCACATGGAGTTTACAACCAAGGGAATGGAAATATGTCTTGTAGTAAAAAGTTTGGGCAGGACCAATCAGAAGGCATGGCATGTGATTCCAAGGAACAGGACAAGGAGAGATTAGATGGTCAAAAAGCCTCCCTAAGACCAATAATTCTTTCTGGTAATCATGACTTGCACCTGACCACCAGTACAAGGGCTCCTGAAGTTGAATGCTTTGACATGTTGGGTGAAGAAAGCAGATTCTCTGAGGGTCCCACAAAAAGTGAAGTCGTCTGCACAAGCGAACAAAGCGAGTTATCGGCAGAATCGGCAACTCAAGCTAATTTCCAAAAGATGGAGACTCCAAATTCCAAAGAAGCACAGAAAGATTCCCCTGAAGACAACCACCTGTGCAACAGCATTCAAGCAGAAGGGAATTCAATTTTCCAGTCTCAAAGGAAAGGCGAAGTTCCAGGTAAGAATGTCCGTTTACAAACTCGGGAGAGTAACTCTAGTTTGCAGCTAGTTTTACAAGTCCCAATCTTTTCAGAGGATACGTTGGATGTCACAGAAAGTACCAGCAATAACATTAACTCGAGGAAGGTAGAGCAGAGTACAGTTCGGTCAAATTTAAGTGACCATCATAAGACACTTAATGGGACGAATACAGATAATTCTAAAGCCAAAAGGGCAAGAACTGGAAAAGAGAAACAGAATGCAGTTGACTGGGATAGTTTGAGAAAGCAGGCACAAGCTAACAGAATGAGAGAGAAAACATCCAGCACAATGGACTCATTGGACTGGGAAGCAGTAAGGTGTGCAGATGTTAATGAAATTGCTGAAACCATCAGAGAAAGGGGAATGAACAACATGCTTGCAGAGAGAATAAAGGTAACATTTGACATCTCATTACGACGAATATGAATACTCAACACAAGATATATATGGCACACCCATGTCATATCACTAACTACAGGTAGAAACCTTCAGGTCGGCTGATTATAAATTACAATATTCATGCAGGATTTTCTTAACCGCCTTGTGAGAGACCATGGTAGCACTGATCTTGAATGGTTAAGGGACGTTCCTCCTGACAAAGCAAAGTAAGCCACAGAAACTCTTAGGCATTTCTATATGTTCAAGCAACATGCCTTGCATGTTTCCATAACCACATTCCTAACTTCCTCTGCTTTAGAGAGTACCTGTTAAGCATAAGAGGTCTGGGTTTGAAAAGTGTGGAGTGTGTTCGCCTTTTGACACTTCACCATCTTGCTTTCCCGGTAAGTTTTAAACCAAGTAAAATATCTTGAACCTAGAGGAAAATCTAGGTTTTCATATTTTCATCTCTTTGAAAAGGTCGACACAAATGTTGGACGGATAGCCGTAAGGCTTGGATGGGTACCCCTTCAGCCACTGCCAGAGTCGCTTCAGTTGCATCTTCTGGAATTGTAAGTGCGATGTCATAGCAGATTAACTTGGAACATTGAGTCACTCGCGGAAGAAACATTATAACTAGTGTCTCTACGTAGGTACCCAGTATTGGAGTCAATTCAAAAATTTCTGTGGCCGCGACTGTGCAAACTCGACCAAAGAACACTGTAAGCATAAGTCTGCTATAGAATTATAGACTAGCTTACATATGCACGTGAATCCAACAAACAATACTATTTTGTATGATGCTATTATTAACAGATACGAGCTGCATTACCAGATGATCACTTTTGGAAAGGTATGTCGTATAAACAAAAAGCACTTGTTTTTTTTCCCTTAGAGATGAATATAATCCATATGTAACAATAGTTGTAATGGCTGCAGGTTTTCTGTACAAAAAGCAAGCCTAATTGCAATGCCTGTCCTATGCGAGGAGAGTGTAGGCATTTTGCTAGTGCATTTGCAAGGTACACCTGTCATCAATTCCCTCTTTTTGCCAAAAAAATCACTCTGGAAACAAATTATGTCAGAGGATCTTGATGTCTCTTCCTAATAAACCTAACATATACAATTTTTGTATTTGCCTTTTTCTTTGTTTTGTTTTCTCCATATTAGAAATTTGGCCATTAATCGAGTTCTTTTGATACTTTCATGCCATTTTTTAGCTGTCCTCTTAAAAGGTCTCTACATCTATTATGAGACCAGTGAACAAGACTTGGAAATGATGAGACGCGACATACAAGTCATAAATTCCAAAAAGTGACGAATTCTATTCATCAGACACAGATATGCAGAACACGTGACAACTACTTATTCGAAAAGTATTCTAGAAAAACTAGGCCCCATTTGCTTTATCCTATTACATTGACTTGGTATGCATACTTATGCTGACCTTTTCTGGCTAGGTTCACACAGCATGTTGGTTGAACAAACCAGAAATAATCCTATAACATGAATCTACAACCGCATTTTAGTTCAGGTTCACTTATTGAACATGTTAAATGCAGTGCAAGGCTTGCCCTGCCCGTGCCCGAGGAAAAAAGAATAGTGAACACAATAGGGAACAAAGAAGCTGATCAAAGCACCATGGGAACCATTAATCCATTGCAGCTACCTCTACCTCAGGCTAATCAACAGCAGGAAGCAAAGTCTGAGGTTATAAACTATGGGCCTATAATCGAAGTTCCATCAACACCAGAGCCTATAATTGAAGTTCCAGCGACACCAGAGCCTACAATTGAAGTACCAGCAACTCCAGAGCCAGAAAGGACGCAAATATCAGAATTTGACATCGAGGATGCCTATGAAGATCCTGAGGAGATCCCCACAATCAAACTCAATATTGAAGAGTTCACTCAAAATTTGCAAAATTACATGCAACAAAATATGGAACTTCAAGAGGGCGATATGTCAAAGGCTTTGGTAGCTTTAACCCCAGAAGCTGCAGCAATTCCTATGCCTAAACTTAAAAATGTGAACCGGCTAAGAACAGAGCACCAAGTGTAAGTATGCAATTTCTTAATTGGGAATGTCTCCCTAACATAGTTCCATGTTATACAATCCTAATTTCTATAGATTACTCTTTTCATATTCTACAGCTATGAGCTTCCAGATTCGCATCCTTTGCTGGAAGGGGTTAGTATTACTCCATCTACTTCTTCCAGATTCATAATTGGCCCTTCAATCCAAAGTCAAATTCTAACAACTAAACTCTTCAATACAGTTGGATAAACGAGAACCTGATGATCCATGCTCATACCTCCTTGCCATCTGGACACCAGGTAAGTGAACATGTATTGACAACCCTGTAGTACCGAAACACTTGCAGATCTCTTTTAGAAGCTCAAAAGATAAGGTTGCAGTTTTTTCTATGCAACATACATTACCAAAATAAAATAAAAAAAACAAGCGCATTAAAGACTGGCAAGCACATTTAACTATGCTAATGTGCAATTGGCTCTTCATAATTTGCTAATTTGGTTATACCATGAAACAATCTTCAATTTCAGGTGAAACCGCAGAATCAATCCAGCCACCTGAAGGACGGTGTAGCTCCCAAGATTTTGGCAAACTTTGTGATGAGAGAACATGTTTTTCGTGCAATAGTGTACGGGAAGCAAACAATGAAACAGTTCGAGGGACACTTTTGGTGAGGATATGCATCTAGATACTTTCATAAATACTAGATACAATGCAGCTGCTATTGTGTCTGTTCGCCCTCAGTTCTTGTATTAAGTCCATCTTCAATACGTGATGTACAGATACCATGTCGAACAGCTATGAGAGGAAGCTTTCCACTGAATGGCACTTACTTTCAAGTTAATGAGGTATAAAGTAACACTTCTCAGACATGTTAAGCTTGCTTTGTTTCAAGATATACAGAATGGAAGCAAGTGTCTATTCATTTTCAGGTGTTCGCCGACCATGAATCTAGCATCAACCCAATTGATGTTCCTAGATCTTGGTTATGGAATTTGCCCAGAAGAACGGTTTACTTTGGAACCTCCATACCAACAATTTTTAAAGGTAATATATTGCGCTAAGCTTTCCCTTGTGAGATATATATAAATAAATTTCAGGAATGACGTCAAACTACTTGCCCTGTTCATTAGGTCTAACAACAGAAGGTATTCAATACTGCTTCTGGAGAGGTGCGTATATCCACTTTAGTTCCTGTGTCACTAGACCTGCTTCATACATTAATACCTATGGCTACTAGAAGAATGTTGCACGAGAAGAGAAAGGAAAACAAGAGCACAATGTAACTTAAAACAACATGAAAGTCATGTTCACCACTACTGGACCTGGCATAACTGATATGTTATTGCTGAATGCGAGTACATATAGGAATTCTAGGAAATGGACACACATAAGCCATATCCCAATTAAGCACAAGTCCACCTCACCCAAGCCAGATTGAAGAAGTCTCAAAACCATCATAGCATCTCGCAGAAAACATAAGCGGGGTTATTTCTTCGTGACCCCCTTACTGGCAGCTACCTTGAAAATAAGGTTTGAAGACGAACAATTATGACCTCTTTTTGTGCAACTTTGTTTCAAATGGAAGTCATGAGAGTAAATTAGATTTCTCGATTAGTAAACTTGTTGTGCACTTAAAGGTGGGAAGTTGGTAATTTTATTTGCACTTGATACAACAGCCACGATAGTGTGGCTTAAGTTTAATACCTCTGTATGTAGCATCCAACTGAACTGCATCCAAGTAACTTATTCACAAAGCTCAGTCAAGTAGCTGTCCTTGCTTAATAATCAAGTTTGTACACATTTCTCCAAGCATGAGGCATACGCTTCTCTGCAGTATGACACAAAAATCTCCCACATTAGCTAGAATGGCACAGCTATTAACACATTCTCATGTTTACTCGTGTCTTGTTAAAAATACAAAGCACGATAGCTGCCACCATGTATTACTGATGTTGTTTTCCACGAGACATTTTGGGCTCAAAATCTGTTACCTTTTCAGGTTTTGTCTGTGTGAGGGGATTTGACCAGAAGTCTAGAGGACCCCGTCCACTCATGGCAAGGCTGCATTTTCCAGCCAGCAAGTTAGCTAGGGGGAAAGGGAGGACCGATGAAACTTAGGCATTCATGCATTCAGCATCGCAGCAGCTTGTACATAAGAGCAACAGCAGGCTGACATTATTGACATTGCAATCAACAACTGTAACTTAGTTCATGAGATTTGGAGCAGGGAGAAACGGGCTTACTTTGTTAACCGCAAAATGAATGAAAATGTAGATGTTGTTAATGATAAAATAATTTCATACCCAAGGTCTAAGCCGTTAAATATACTACTTCAAATCCAATCCCCTCCCCCTCCCACTTGCTCCACCAACTCGCCCAAACAAGGTAGTTATACTGTAAATTCTGACTTTTATTAGGGCTCATCAATTCTAAGTTTTCGAAAATTTTCGTTGAAGGGTAATCTGAATGGATGGAAGAAATTCTGGGAACTCCATATAGGCCCTGAAAGTTCAGATTTTTTTTTTCTTGGGAGACGATGTCGCAACATCCTTTGATACTAAGAAACTACAAAATAGAAACGTGCAAGGAATTGCATAGTTGACAAAGAAGGCATCAGCCACTTGCAAATAGTGTAATTTTCCCAATTGGTCTTGAGAGACTCTGCCTCGGATCAAGGTACTTTGAAATTGATCGCTCTCGGGATACAAGGTAGCTCGATCTAATGCAGCATAGCCATACTTCAGGCTATAGTTGTGAGGACATTACATGCACCCCTAAGATCACTCAACAGGGAATCTTTAGCACAAATCTACGCCAAATGGGAAACTGTGTAGAGCCCGTACTTCTGAAATATGGGAGTCAAAATGGGGGATCAAGTGGTGTTGCAGTGTCCCCCACCACATATAATTTAGGGTCTAACTGACGGGGCCTGAAAAAGCAACTGCAGCGGGCAGGCATTGGAAGCATTGGACACCAAAATTGCAGTAGCTGGCTCAATTGTTTGCAGTTTACCTTTACAAGGGAAGTCTTGCTAATCAACTAGGATAGCGGTGAAAATACTTCAGGACTCAAAAACTTTGACTGCCTAAGATTAAATTAAACAACCGGATAAGAAACTTCATAAACAGGTCCGAGGCCCCTAATGGTCGAGGAATGCGCATTCACTGGTTCTTTCAGGAGAAAGCGGGCAGGCAAGTCTGAGAATCGAGAACACTTGAATAAGTATGGAGAATGAGGTCTGAGTACATTTCAGTTTCGTAGATCTAGCACAGCTAAATCTCTTAAAGCTGGTCTTTAACTGTTTTTTCGGACATAGCACGCAGTGTATGTCCTCGAAAAGAAAACAATTTCCCAAAACACAAAATATTATTTTAAGCTGAAACATTTACCGACAACAAACCATATTTACCTTCTCAATAGGCTCTGAAACTGAAGGCGTCCAAGACGAGTTGTCTACAAGAGAGAGCTATTGTTGTCTTCATACGAAACAAAAAGTTTTGCTAATGAGCAGATCTTCGAGTGGAAGTTCAAAGAAACCTATACAAATGGCAGTTTATTAGAACAAGACAGCAACGAAACTACATATGAAATTTGTTACTGCTTGTTAATAAATTGGGTATTATCCGCCCACTAACAGATAATGTGTATTTGTTAGTTTGGATAAATACAGTTATTTAGAGAATATTTATCTCTTAAGTGTTTGAGATAAATACAATCTTTATCTCCTAAGAGTTGGAGGTAAAGTCAGTCTCTAATTGTATCTCTATATAAAGGCTAGAGATATCTCAATAAATCATAAGTCAATAGTAATAACCCTCTCTCTATAGCACTCTCTCTAGAGCAATCACCAAGCTCTAGGATTTGGTTCGTGAACGAAGAACTCGACTCTAGTAGCCGTTTTCGTACCTGCGAAAAAGATCAAGCGTGTTGGAGGCTCGTAACAACAAGGATCCTACGTCGGAATTTTCGGAGACTTCGTACGGTATGTTTTCGAACCCATTACGTGTTACGTGGTAGCACAATAAATGTTGTAATCGTTTCAACATTGGTATCAGAGCCATGTTTACTTGTTGATTCGCCTTTAACATGCTAGATTAAATTATGTGCATGTTGCGATTTTTTCCGGATACATGAACGAGACCCATTACAAAAATTCAAAATTTATTGAGCATGTTTTCTGAAAAATAATTATATAGTTTTGTTCTCCTATGGTTGAGGATGAACTCCATAAAATTTCGTGATTTTTGGATGCATGATTTATGAGAAATCACGATTTTATTTTTCAAGAAAACTGTGGTTTTTTCGAGTTTTGGGACTCAAATTCGGAGCATGATATTCTGTTTTTATCATGATCGATTGGTACATAATTAATCTATGTCATATAGGCTTTCCAACGATATATCGTACGCATTATTTGGCTTAAAAACGAGAAAAATATGGCCTTAAAAAGTTGGCATCGCGACATGGCGGCGCTAGAAAAAATTAGGGTTTAATGAAGAAGATGAACAGTGATCCACGCGCTTCACGCGCTAAAGCAGAGCCAAGCTGCGCCGCCACGCGCTCCCACGCGCAAGCCGTGGCTGATGCCACTCGCGAACCGCACCGCACGCGCCGCCACGCGCCTCACGCGCGCAGCCAAGGCTGCTGCAACGCACCACGCTCGCGTGCTTCACACGCGCTTGACATATCCAGATGTTGTCCCACACGCACGGTGGCGCGTGGAGGCGCGTGCGGACTGTTTTTTGGCCGGTGTTTGTCACCGCCGGCGAGTGAAGCTCCAGATTAGCCAAGAAATTTTTTCTATGGTGTTAAATTTACCTTTATACCCTCTGTAGGTGTTTTGTTTATTTTTTAAACGTTTTTTCTATAAAGAAATTAGCTTTAAAATTTTGTTTTATATACACAGAATTTTTCTTTAATTCCAGAGGGCATATTAAGGATAAATTTACTGTTTGCCAATTTTTTAGGATTTATCTCTCAGTTTTTGATCATTTGTGAGTATTTTTGTGGTACTTTTGTGGTTCCCAAAAATACGAATAATGTGTAAATATTATTTTTTGCACTTCGTGAGTAGCAATAAATATTTTTTGGAGAGTTATATGACATAGATAAATTATGTCTAATTTGTTACATGCTTGCCTTGATTTGTGTTATGGTTTAAATATACTTCTGAGGTATATTTGTTAGACTTTTGGTAAGCCCACATTACTTTTTAAACCTAATTTCAAGGCCTTCACACCCGTTTTCCTTGGAAGGAGAATGTGGCATATTCATCCATTTTACTACCCTTTAACTTGTTATTTGAGCATGCTAGTTTTAGGTTAAATTGATGAATACTAGATTGGCATTCTATAGACACTTATGTTTATGTGTTTACTCTTACTTTAAGAAAATTCTTTTGAGAATAATGTGCTGTGCGGCATCTCCATTTGTTTTATTGGAGTAGTTTGTAGTAGGATTCTCAAAGATGTTGTATTCTGCTATTTCCCTGTATATTTCGAGAAAGCCTTGTACGGGGATGTAATTTCGCACGCACATTATTCAAGCCAGAATTTTCTTAGCATAAGTTATTAGAATGCCAACAGGGCTCAATGGAGTCCTTGCACACTATTGTATGGTGCAATAATATTGTTCTAAATTATCATGTGGATGATTTATTATATTGTGGCTTATATGATGATGAAATTTATTGCGAAAAATTACTTGAAAAATATTTTTCCCAACTCACATACATGGGAGATGATTACGAGCTTAGCAAATTTTCGATTTCATGATGTGAGGAAGGATTATGTTTTTCATTTGAATTTTTTGAAATAAAAAAATAAGGATGTATAATTAATGTCTTTTCCTTGCGCAATCTAATATAATGGCCACCAAAAATGTCATAGCTGATCTCGTTAAGGGTGAGAAACTTAACGGAGATAATTATGACGTTTGGCACAAAAAGATGAAATTCATGCTGAACGAACAAGAGCTCGAGGAGCACTTGACCAAGGAGATGGTCGCGCCAACTGAGGCGCAACCCCTAAGAGACCACACTGCCTACCAGAAATGGAATCAGAAAGATCGTAGTGCGCGCTACACCTTGTTGAGCAGCTTGCAAAATGATCTAATTGGGCAGTATGATGAACTTCCAACTTGCAAAGCTTTATGGGATCAGCTCAAGTTCTCTTTTGGTGGAACCTCAACTACGCGGCTTCGTAGCCTTGTGATTAAGTTTGAGGAGTACACAAAAGACCCTAAGCATACCATGAATGAACATCTAAGGGTGATGTCCAATATGATTGGTAAGCTAAGGGATGCTGGCCATGCGCTCACAGATGAGCAGCAAGTCAGAGCTGTCATAAGGTCCCTTCCTGCCTCGTGGGCCAATATGAAACAGATATTGACCCACAGTGAAAACATCAAGAACTTTTCTGATGTTTCACAGCATGTCATCCTTGAGGCCGAAACTCGAGATGCTGACAAGAGCCTAACTTATGTCGCCCAAGAGGGATCGCGCAATGCAAATGGCAAGCGCGGAAGACAAAGTAAGAAAGGTAAGAAAGGCGAGGCTAGCACTTCTGCGCCAAAGGAAGGAAAAATGAAGAAACGCAAGAGAGGAAAACGTGGTGGGAAAAAGGATCTGTCTAAAGTTAAATGCTTCAACTGTCAACAGAAAGGACACTTCGCTCGTGATTGCACTGAGCCGAAGAAGGTACTTTCTGAATCTTTCTCTCAGTTATATGTTTCATCACATGTGATGGTTGCTCATTCCCAACCTGTGTGGTTTGTGGATACAGGTGCAACAAAACATGTAGCACGTGATCGAGAGGGGTTCGTAGATTACCACCGGATTCCAGTGGGAAGCAAACATATCTTCATGGGAAACAATAGCTCCGAAGAGGTGCTAGGGGTTGGTTCTTACCAGCTCAAGTTGCGCACTGGGCGCACATTGATTCTAGAGGATGTGCGATATGCACCCACAGTTCGGCTTAATCTACTTTCAGTTACTGCTTTATTAGACAGTGGTTTTTCCTTTATTTTTAGGGGTAATAAGTTGGACATTTTTTTGGATGATGTTTTGTTCGGACATGGTTTTCGCATGGATAGTCTTTTTCAATTGGATTTAATTGATTCTCAGTCTTCTTATTCTTATGTGGTGAATGATAATATTGTGAATGATTCTACCACCTGGCATGCAAGACTGGGCCACATAGGCCAAGATAGAATGACTCGTTTGGCTAGAGAAGGCCTTTTAGGCCCACTCGCAAAAGTCAATCTACAAACTTGTGAGGCTTGTTTGGCCGGTAAAGCATGCAGGAAGCCTTTTGGAAAGGCTGTGAGAGCAACTCAACCACTTGAGCTAGTTCACTCTGATATATGCGGACCTATGAGTGTAAAGGCACGCCATGGTGCCTCTTATTTCCTTACACTGATAGACGATTATACGCGATATGGTTATGTGTATCTGATATCTCACCGCTACGAAGCTTTGGACTGTTTCAAATGCTTTGTAGCTGAGGTTAAGAATCAGAAAGAGAAGAATTTAAAAACTCTTCGCACTGACCGATGACGCGAATATTTGTCAGATCACTTCAAGAAGTTTTGTGAGGAAAAGGGGATACGCAGGCAACTTACTATTCCTAATACTCCACAACAAAATGGTGTTGCGGAAAGAAGGAATAGAACATTGTTAGACATGGTTAGGTCTATGATGGCGCAAGCAAACCTTCCTATATCTTTTTGGGGGGATGCCCTTTTGACTGCAGCCTATATACTTAATCGTGTGCCTTCACAGTCAGTCAAATCCACCCCTTATGAGCTTTGGAATGACCAAAAGCCAAATTTGGATAACTTGCGCCCATGGGGCTCAGCAGGTTATGTTCACAGTACTTCTCATAAGTATGGGAAACTAGGGCCTAGAGCAAAGAAGAGTATCTTTCTAAGGTATTCTGAAAACTCTAAAGGCTATGTAATGTATGGTGAACATCCAAATGGTGGAAGGACTGAAATAGAGTCTCGTGATGTCGATTTCATAGAGAGTGATTTTCCTAGCATTGGAGATGCGAGTAAGAATCTTGACCTCTATGAGTTAGAGGAGGTTGAACCCACTTTACCATCTTCAAGCGAAGGTGGGGAATTAGTTCCTCATCCGATTGTCGCTGAAGATAGTGTAAGTGACCTTCAACCTAGTGGGAGTATCCCAGACAGTGGGAGCACACCACAAGGACCATTAGGTCAACAAGATTCTCAACTGCGTAGAGGTGCACGAGGAAGAGTTCCACGTCGTCGTTTTGAGATTGACGGAGAAATTCTTATGTGCACTCCAAATGATGAAGACAGGCCTACTTCTGTGGAAGAAGCCTTATCTTCATCTGCTAGAAATGAGTGGATGGCTGCAATGAAGGATGAGTTAAGCTCAATGGAAAAGAATCGGGTCTGGGAGTTGATTGACCTTCCGCCAGGGCGCAAGACTATTGGAAACAAGTGGATTTTTAAAGTCAAGCGCAAGGTAGATGGGTTTCTCTCCAGTGGTGAGATTTGCTTCAATTCGCCTGATCCTAGCTATTGTCGCCCAGCAGGATTTAGAAAATTTTTCATATGGATGTTAAGACTGCGTTTCTCAATGGAGAACTAGACGAAGAGATTTATATGGCTCAACCCGAGGGTTTTGAAGTCAAAGGACATGAGCGCAAAGTTTGCCGTCTCAAACGTTCTATATATGGTCTCAAACAATCGTCTAGGCAGTGGTACTTTAGGTTTCATCATGCCATTACCTCTATAGGTTTTGAAATGATTGAACAAGACCATTGCGTTTACGTAAAACGATCCAAGAAAAATATTCTAATCCTTTCTTTGTATGTGGATGACATTCTTTTAGCTGGGAATGACATGAGTTCCATTGTCGCCACTAAGCAGTGGCTGTCCTCAACTTTTGAGATGAAGGACATGGGAGAAGCTAATTATGTGCTCGGGGTTAAAATCATACGTGATCGTCCAAAGAGACTTCTCGGTTTGTCTCAAGAGACATATATCAAGAAGGTCATTGAACGATTCCGTATGCATAACTCAAAACCCATAGACACTCCAATGGACAAGGCGTGTACTTTGACCACAGACCAATGCCCAAAGAATGATGAGGAAAAGAATCGGATGTCCAAAGTGCCTTACGCGGCTGCAGTAGGAAGTCTGATGTACGCTATGCTGTGTACGCGTCCAGACATCTGCTATGCCGTTGGAATGGTGAGTCGTTATCAGAGTAATCCTGGACCCGCTCATTGGAATGCGGTGAAGAGGATCCTTCGATACTTGCGTGGAACCGCTGATCTCGTCCTGTGCTATCATGGTGGAGACTTGAGATTGAGAGTATACAGCGATGCTGATTGGGGCGCTGATAGAGATGAGCGCATATCCACTTCAGGTGGAGCTATCTCTTGGCACAGCAAGAAAAAGTCTTGCATCGCCCTATCCACGATAGAGTCGGAGTATGTTGCTTGTTCAGCAGCAGTCCAGGAAACTGTTTGGTTGAGGTCATTCTTACAGGCTCTAGGGGTTACAGCTCATGCAGATGAGTCTGTCACTGTTCACTGTGTCAATACAGCTACCCTAGATTTTGTAACGGACCCCAAATATCAAACACATAGGCTTTCGTTATCACTTCATTAGAACTTTAGTTGCGCAAGGAGAGGTGACCATGAAGCATATACCTACTGGCAGAATGGTGGCTGATCCTTTGACCAAGCCCATTGCTAGAGATGTTTTCCTTTCTCACATTAGGAGTATGGGACTCCGTAGGTTTTGACATGTTTATGGCATCTTATGTACTTGACATTATTTATTACATTAAATTTTCGTTCCTTGATTTGAGTTTATTTTGGAATGAATGGATAATCTTTGTGATTACATATACATCCTTATTGAGAGTGTCACCAGGCTCGAATTGACCCACTCACACGGGTAATTCACCTTGGCGCTAAGATAGCGAGCAAGATGAGACATAATTGTCTTAAGCGCCAAGTGGGCGAATAAGATGATACAGCTTATAAAGCAAACATGTCGCCTTAGTTGGAGCTAAGATGAGACCTAATAAATGTAGGTCGATCATAGAGTATCTCCACAACTCTATGTAGCCTGTTTACAGCCGAATGTGAGATTTCAGGCAGGCACTATGAGAGTGACTGGGCTGAAAAACTCAGGTTAGGCGCTTGTACAGCGACTAGACTTAGATTCGTATGGCGTATTTTATTATACATTTATGTGACACGCCCTTGCGGGTTACGCCATAGCATGCAAATCATACTGCATGTGCTAAATGCAGACCGACAGTGGGAGTGACGAATGAATCCCTGCTTCGTCACTGTGTGAGCCACTTGGATCGAAATTTTTGATCCTATATGGTACCCTTTTCACCTTAGACTATGTCATGAAGAGGATACTCAATGTCGCTACTTTAGCATGTACCCTTGGATCATGGATGATGCGGTCTCGCGGGGCATGTCTAGGAAAGCGGTTGGGTCTAATTGGAATGACATGAGGGCTTTGGGAAGAAAGTTCAATATTACATCATGTTGTGTGATTCATAGCCCGGGCGACTTTGTCGATTTTCGTTTCGATATGAGTCATGAATACATAACATATGAGAGGTTTAACACTGCTCACTATGAGGGATTTGAGAGTGTTTAATCTGGTGTAGTTGAACTATCTGGGGTACATACGAGATTTATTGGAGTGATGTATTGTGTTAGTTTGGTGATAACTTAATACAATACTCCTCAACTGGACATCCTTTCTCGTAGGTCGCACGTTCCATTTCCTGTATGAGGAGATGAGTGGACGAGAGATAAAGAGGGACTGTACGATTTATTTGCCCTGTGTGTGGGCGAGTGGGAGCTGTTAATAAATTGGGTCAGTGGACCCATTATCCGCCCACTAACAGATAATGTGTATTTGTTAGTTTGGATAAATACAGTTATTTAGAGAATATTTATCTCTTAAGTGTTTGAGATAAATACAATCTTTATCTCCTAAGAGTTGGAGGTAAAGTCAGTCTCTAATTGTATCTCTATATAAAGGCTAGAGATATCCCAATAAATCATAAGTCAATAGTAATAAACCTCTCTCTAGAGCAATCACCAAGCTCTAGGATTTGGTTCGTGGACGAAGAACTCGACTCTAGTAGCCGTTTTCGTACCTGCGAAAAAGATCAAGCGTGTTGGAGGCTCGTAACAACAAGGATCCTACGTCGGAATTTTCGGAGACTTCGTACGGTATGTTTTCGAACCCATTACGTGTTACGTGGTAGCACAATAAATGTTGTAATCGTTTCAACACTGCTTAAAACAAGTAATCCGAGAACTTAAATAACATACAAGGAGCGCTTCTAAAGAATAATGCCACGAATATATACATTTGTGGGAAAAAAAAGAGGGGGGGGGTGGTTTTGGCATTGCCCCTTCTGCATCTGGTTAGAATAGTTGCAAAGAACGACCCAATGACCAAAATTGGTGTACAGAAGACAATGTAATCAAGTCCTCAACTGAACTCAAGTCCTCAACAAAGCTTGATTCCAACAATTCTGAAGTCCATTAAACTTTTTCGCTGAACATGCTCCCCTCTCTAAATTCATGTTCATCATGGAAAGTTTCATGCGTAGTTAACGACAAGAACACTAAATACGTACAACAATGGTGTTATACTCGAGCATTAACAAACAAGAACCGAGTGTGGCAAGTAATACAACAAAAAGTTAGAAATTGATATACATCTCTGATTTCCCTCACTTATCTTCCCTAGTGCCTCCCTAGGTATGATAAGTCTGTGAACTTTCAGGCTTTCCTATTTCGTAAACATGTTGATTGCTTCATTTATTGACAATATGGTATTCTTAATATTACAGTTAGCAGCACCTATGTCGAATGCTACTTTATGACTGTGTGCCCGAACCCTTGTCCATACTTCAGGTGCAAAAAAAAAACCGTGTCCATGCTTCAAGTGCAAGCAAAAAAAAAAGAGTAGATCCTATCTGGAAGGGGAATTATAAATCATCATGAGGAATCAAGGGACAAGGACGACCACATTGGCAAGATTTTGGCAGCAAAGAAAAAGACATGAGAATGCATGTCCTAATCAAGTCTGCAGTGACCTAATATAGCAGCGAGAATGAGGACTTGCTTCAGCTTCAAAATATCTGGTTCTAAGTTGGACTAGAGTTACAGCCGTTCTCTCACATACCTGGGGGCGGAAGGGGATATGGGATATGCAGGCAAATACGATTCTACTTGTTAGAAGAGTTTATATGCTCATGCCTAACGTAAGAATCAGCTACGGCTGATTGCTTCTAGGAATACGAAACCTCATCAGTTTCCAATTTAAAGACAGCTCCAGCAAAAGAAGATTCTTGTTAGTCTCCACAAAATTGGACATCAATATCAGTTTTCTTCCACTTATTCCACTAAATCCCATTAAATGCTGTCTGTAGTAAAATTTCCCACCATACCTTGTGTATGGCTTCTCCATAAGACCATTTTCTCCCCGCACATATTTGGGCGTCACTTTAGGTTTTCTATAAACTACTTGTAACGACCATTCCAATAAACTTGAATCCTACATGTCACCACTCTGTTAGTTGGGTGATATTCTAGAAATTACATACACTTGAATCCTAAAAGTTGTTGATTAGTTAATGCATTAGCTGCAAACAAAATTGGGAGACAAAATCAGGGAAAGAGAAGATTATGCTCGGTCTCCTGGTGTTTTTCATTAAAAGCATGTATCTGCGTCTGAAATTTGACAAGAACAACTTCTTATTGGGAGAGATGGTGTACAACTACTTCCGCTATTATGGCTACTACTTGAAGTTATTCCAGGTCTAACATGCATTAAACGGTAAGAGGGAAGGAAAGACACTACGGAGTGGGGGAGGCAGAGGGGAAAAAGGATGAAGATGTGAACTTGACTGGTGACAAGCAATGTAATCAGCATGTTTGGTATAGCTATCAACGAGCTACCCTAGTTGTGCCTCTATATCGAGTATCAAGCTGAAAAGGGAATGATGGGCTGAAATCACGATGGTTTAACCATCGCCATCAAAAACATATGAGCCTAAGAAAGAGCACATGCACATTACAAAAATAGTTTTCCAAAACAATTTTTTGTTTTAGAATTCCAAAATAAATTACACAAACGCAAGATCAGTGAAAGGAAATATTTATTCAACGGGTTCAATAAGAAACTACCACTATCAAGCCAAAAATGAAACAAAATTATCAACTCAACTCTAACGTTTTAGAAGGCCAAAA
This sequence comes from Escallonia herrerae, assembly GCA_033070095.1. Lineage (NCBI taxonomy): Eukaryota > Viridiplantae > Streptophyta > Magnoliopsida > Escalloniales > Escalloniaceae > Escallonia > Escallonia herrerae. Next base: position 22,524 of record JAVXUP010002051.1, read on the forward strand.
AAAGGAAGAAAGTAGGATCAGTGTCTAATAATGAAACCAAGATTCAGCACTGCCCGGGAGCCCCGGCCTCCACTTTGACATCCATTGAGTGAACTTCCGAACATTTCAAGCCAACAACCGTGCAAAATTACAACGTCAGTGAAGTATGGCTTACAGACCAACGAGGCATCAATATTTCACCAACTCAAAACTGAAGGAGATCAATAGAAAAGAGATGAATATTAAGGAAATAGTACTCTTGTACCTTTTTCTTTTGCTACGTGAATCCATCATAAGTGTATACCACCATATACGTATCTCTTTGATATGATTTGTCAAAATAAACGTGTATCAGTTACAACTAATTAGGGTGACTACAAAAGTTGAATTTCTATTCAGCTCTAATACCACTACCGATCAACGCTGTATACAAGGGATGCCATGGGTAAATTACAAATTTTTATGATGCAAGACAGCTCAGGGACAAAGCAAGGTAATGACAAGATGAAGTACCCTGGTACAAGCAACCTGCTTGAAAAAAATTCTCCAAGGAAAATAAATCTCAAGCAAACCTTCTAGATGATAAACTCCATATTTCCAGCATTTCTCTACAAATGTCCATATAACAGCATCAACCCAAAAGGAGATAGGTGCATACCTACCGCTGATGTGGAAGTGTTGAGGATCCATCATTTAGAACCTAAAGTTGCCATAACTAGGGCTATATATTCACATGTGCTCGTATAGGACCTTATTTCACCATTTAGGGCAAGATACCTGAAAATTGACCAATTGCTCCATATCGCCACATCAGTATACTGTGAAGAGAAAAATAAAAAGGATCTAACTACCTACTCATTATTCAGAGATAAACCATAGAACACCAAAAGCTATGGTATCTTATGGACCAATTCTTGACTTTAGCCTTGCCTTGCATCAATGCTACTTAAACTGTCCCTCTCGCTTTCATATTTTGCTCCGCAATCCCGTTGGTTGAGGCAACTAGGCTATTAGAATAGGCAATAGATTGAACTTTTTCAAATTTTAATGCTCAGACAACTATCCAATCCAGCACATAGGCATTGAAAAAATGAACTAATGACTATCAAATTAGAATCTCCTAACTGCATTCCTAGTTATGGTGAGCTATGGTAGTTCAGATACTAAGTGAAGTATGTAGAAAGAAAAGACTCGACATTCTTCTATTCCCTACGAAGAAAGAACAAAACCTTCCTTCTATGAAAGACTAGATTGCCAAGAAGCGAGCCAATGAAGATTGCCTGCCTGCCTCAAGATGAAAAGTTTGACTTGCATGCTACTTTCTAATAGCCAATCCAGTTGCATCATCTATTTCAACAGTTTAGTAAGTGTATCATAGTTAGAGGCAACGTCCCTCAGAGCAACTCTCCTTTTAAAGGCTATAGGAACTTACTTTTTACCAAGACTAAAAAGAATCATATTATTGACGCTATATTCGTTAAGTGTTCTTTGGAGATATCATCGGTTCATCTGGAGTCAAGATAGATCCTGAGAAGACAAGACGAAGGCTCTCTAAGAATGGCCAATCCCCAAGTCGCTGACGGAGATAAAGAGTTTCCTTGGAATGAACAACTAGCCCCGCACTAAAGATTCATAAAAAATGACTCTCGCTTGGTCTTAGTCGGGGCCTAGAAAAGAAAGAATAGACCTTTCGACGTGGAGAGGATCCAGAGTGTGCGTTCCAGGCACCCCTTCTATCTATCTTTTTTCATTATCAAAGCGAACGGTAGTGTAATTCTCAAGCTCTCTCTCTCTCTCTCTCTTCTCTTTTGTCTTAGTCTAATCTATTCAATCTCATCCTTTCTATATGATAGGTATCATGAGATCCTTAAGCACGCCTACACTCTCTAGAGTAGCTTAATCCGAAACAAGAAGGTAATCTAGTTGAGCTAATAAGACTGTGTTGAGCCCATTACCGAAGAGTCTTGGAAATAACATGCCTTTCACTCCTCATCGCCGAAAGGTAATGTTAATTGAAACTATAAAAAGTAAGTCTCGTTTAGTAGACAACCAGCGAGAAGCAATCGACGACTTTGATGAGCCCCAAGCACCTACAGTCCTCTCAAAATGAAAAGCAGCAAGCGAAACTTCAAGAACCGAGCCTCTATCATAAAAAGTTGTTCAGCATAGCGCATCCCTTTTCTTGCTCATTAGTGTCCTTCCTTCAACTGTCTTCGCCCTCTATATTCATCTCTTTTTTCAAATAGAGATTTAGGGATATATTTTGTTCATATATATGGTTTCAAGATCCATATCCATGTATCAACATATTTATCTCACGGCTGCTGAAGTTGCATTCGATTAATTCAGCTGATTTGGATGGCTATAAAGTTCTTTCTTGGAATTTCTTCTTAGAAATGTTCATTCTGACGGCCCAGGTCTATGATGGAAAGAAGTTGTGGCTTTTTCTAGAATATAATATGGGCTTGCTGAGCTTAAAACTGCAAATAAAACCCCAGGTCTATGTCTTTTTCGCAAGTCATAAAGGCCATCATTAATGCGAACAAGGAAATAGCCTCGGTTAGGGCAAAATGGAATGACATACACGAAATAATTGTCTAGCCAATGATGGATTTCGTGCCACAGAATGAATTGAGGAACTAAGGACCTTTCCAATATAGATAGCAGCTTCGGCACCTATCAATTTTGCACCTTCTCACATTTTTATTTGATCATTATCGTCAAGATTTTCCATTCACCATTGGATGTATAAATTCAACAAGCCCCACACGCCTCGTTTATTTTCTCTTGGACATCTGACTTGTATGTCATAGGCATTCTTTTTTATTTTGTACCCCTATGTATGCTTGTTTTGCATAGGCTACATAAAAGCAGGGGTCGTGGCAAAGAAGCATTCCACTTAGCCTTTCTTCGCTGTATGAACAAGGTTTTAGTATGTATGGGCATTTTGGACAGGTCACAATAAGTCGTTGGTCAAAGGTTTATAACAATCGCAATTCATCACCATCTTGCTCTTTTCCAACTGATGACTGGCTATTATATAAATGTGACCTAAGCCCCTGCGTCGGGGCTTGGCTCTCGAACTATACGCGAGCTGCCTCGTACGGCTCTTCCTAATAAATGGAACTGTAAGTTCCTTAAAACAAGAATTATCTTTTATTTTTATCACATAACTTTTTTGTATATTATTCCAAGTTGCCTCTGCTGTTCACATTGTGGTTTACAGGAATACCCTGAAAATCCCAACATGTTCCTTACGTTTGAGGAAAAGGGGCTGCTGAAATCTGCCATCAGTTCAAGCATGACTTTCCATATAATCTCAGCCGTCCATTTCTTCTGAATTTGGACCGTCTTCCCCACCATCACCATTAATACTCATCATTCCAACAAATCGATTGTTGTGGATGAAGTTGTGAGGTTTTTGGTGGCAGTTTGTGGGTGAGGATGATTACGAAGGGTTAATAATGAATTGACAATGTAGGTGTAATGGTGATGACTAATTTTTGGTAGGTATTTTTCAAATGTGTTGAAGACATTGTTGGGTTAGCGGTGGTTGTGAGTAGGATGAGTGAACATCGATGAGATTGATGATGTTATTAAGGTTGTTAGAAGGCGGTACCGGTGGTTGTTGGTGGCCAATGATGGTTGTTAATAAAGAAAGTGGGTAGTGGTGGTCAAAAATGATATGTGGGGCTAAATTAGACTGGTCTTCGTGTGTGGCCCTGCGGTGGTGACATTGGGTGGTTTGGGAAAGTTTTAAGATAGTTTTGTGGAGGCTGTATGGGTGATGATGTGCCTATAAAAATGAGGTTAGAGGTGGTTAGTGGTGCCTACTACGGGCGAGGCGTGGTTCTTCATGGTGGCCACGGGAGTAAGACGTGGTTCCCCCAATGGCGACGGAAGAGTCCTTCATGGTTGCAATGGTGGCCAAGAGGATTTGATGCTTTATGGTGGTGCTGGACTGCCGGTACTCTCTCTCTCTCTCTCTCTCTCTCTCACACACACACACACACACACACACACAGATGTGAGGGGTGTCAAAAAAGAATTCAACAAAGTTTTTTTGTGACTTTTTTTCCTACAATGAGACAAGGCTTGTTGAAGAAAAATGTGAATAAAAAACGATAAATGAACAGAAAAAAAAAAACACATATTTTTCATCAATACATGATATTTGTGTGAAAATTAAAGAATGAATCCATAGTGTTTTGATAACCAACTCATTTTTGGTTTAAATCACACTAATAAAATGACCACTGATCAGGGACTTAACAGTAGAACAAGCAGTCTCACCAACAATTTGAATAATTAGTTACAAGTTGCAACCAAACGCGGCGTCAAAATATTTCATAAACTAATAAGCTCAAATTTATTACTACAAGGGTAAATAACACACGACACTCCTGAGATTTGTCCTAAATTACACATGGAACCCCCTATCTTTTTAATTACACTCTGCTCCTAAAATCTAGATTTCTTTGACTGTGTTAACTGCCAGACAGAAAAATACATTTCTACTCTCGTATATAACTACACAATGTCTCTTGGATTTTGGAGGGAAACTGAGAGGTCTGGCTTTTGGGTTACAGACTTCAAGAGAGGGAAGTTGGTACAGATATCGAGAGAAGGAAAATGGGATCAAAATCAATCGTGATTTTGATTCCATTTCTTTAAGGTTACGAAATCGAACACGACATCAACAACGACGACGACGGTGGTAGCCCTGAACGGTGATACTCGAGTCGAGATCGTGGACCTCGGCTCAAACACGAAGGTATGTTTTCATACTCGAGTCTAATCATAATCGATTTCTTATACCTTTCTTCGTTATTTTGAAACTCCTGTGAATGATTTTCTATGACAAAGCCATGATTTGAGTCTTTGTTGTATTTAAGTATGTGCATGTTGAGTGTATGATTATTAGAAGCCCTAAATATAGCCCTAGCTGAAAAACCCAAATTAGAGCCTAATTGAATTCTTAAATTGAAAGCCCTAAATTGAAAGCCCTAAATTGAAAGCCCTAAAAGCCCTAAATTGAATCCCTAGATTGAAAGCCCTAAACCAAAAGCCCTACATTGAAGGCCTAAATTGGAAGCCCTAAACTGAAAACCCTAAATTGAAATTGACAGCCAAATTGAATCCCTCATTAGGGCTTGTAGTTGAAATCCTTTTGATTATTGAATAAAGCCTAATTGAAAATTGAATTAAAGCCCTAATTGACACCAAAATTGAAGTCATAATTTGAATTCATATTCAAAACCCCAATTGACAACTCAATTAAAGCCCTGATTGATAACTTAATTAAATTAAAGCCTTAATTGACACCGAAATTGAATTCATAATTCGAATTCATATTCGAAACCCCAATTGACAGCTCAATTAAATCCTTAATTGACACCGAAATTAAAGTCATAATTCAAATTCGTATTCGAAATCCCAATTGACAACTTAATTCAAGACCTAATTGATAGCTTAATTAAATTAAAGCCCTAATCGACACCGAAATTGAAGTCATAATTCGAATTCGTATTCGAAACCCCAATTGACTATTGAATTGAAACCTTAATTGACAACTTAATCCTTGCCCAATTAAGAACTTAATTAAAGCCCTAATTGACATCCAAATCGAAGTCCTAATAGATAACTAATTAACATACCTAATTGACAGCTTTGTTAAAGTCCTAATTAATAAATAAATTAATATTATTTTGAATTGGCAAGTTAATTAGAGCCCTGTTTGAGAGCTTAATTGACATCCAAGTTATTTTTCTTTCTAATTACATTATAGAAATGCATAGTGAAATGAGACATATCCTGCTGGTCCACTACTGTAACACAGTCAGAAAGATTGAGAATGTAGATCCAGACAGATACAATTACATGGACCTGCTAACTAATGCAACTGAGCTAAGTTTGAAAGACCTCCCCCCTAGGTTAGGTTTATGTATTAAGATGTACTTCATGTTGCCTGGAACTCAGGTCAGGACTGGAATAAATTCTGATAAGGCTTTGGTGGACATGTTTGCACTATATGAGAACTCTAGGAATATACATGTTTACTTAGAGACTGATAGGGCTGAACCTGGGGCAGTTTGTTATCCAGAACCAAGTAATCAGGCATTTAGAAAATGAGGATTTGAATAAAGAAGAAGAAAGTGAAGGGGACAGCAGTGATGAAGAAGAAGAAAGTAAAGTGGACAGCAGTGATGAAGAAGAAGAAAGTGAGGAGGATATGCATCTGTCTAGTGATAATTTCGAGGACTTTGATTGGCAAGGAATAGGAGTGAGTGAGAGTGATGAAGACTCATGGGCAAATGATGAAGACACTGAGATAGATGATGATAAGCTAACTGATGATCAGTAGTCAGATGATGATGATGATGATGATGATGATGATGATGATGAAACCCCCGTGTACAACAGTGATGAGAATGTAGTTGTGGCAACAGTAAATGTAGACAGATTTATGAAGGGGCAGTTGTTTTAACATAAGAAAGGAAAAAAAATTGAACTACATCAGGGTTTATTGTTTGAAGATGTAGATTATTTTAGGGCAACTTTGAGGGGCTATACTATTGAGAATAGGTTTAAACTGGTAAGAGACATGAATGAGAAGAAAATGGTGGCTGCTAATTGTGGCAGTCCTGGATATGCCTGGAGAATACATGCATCCAGTATTCCCGATGGTATAACATTTAAAATTAAGAAATATGTCCCTGAACACACTTGTGTAATGGCCAATACTAATAAGGAAGCCAATTCCACTTGGATCTCAGAGAAGCTGCTTAAATCTATTAGGGGAAATCCTGACATCACTTTGAGTGGCATGCAAGAATTGTTGGCTGAGAAGTTTGGTGTAGAGGCCCATAGAATGCAGCTCTATAGGGCCAAAAGGAAGGCACTAGAAAAAATTAAGGGGTTTTATGCTGAGTCATACAAGAAGTTATGGACGTATGGGCATGAAGTGATGAAAACTAACCCCGGTAGCTTGTTCAAGCTTGAAACTCAGAGAGTTAGTCCTAGCTTGGATTTGCCTCACTTCCATAGGCTCTTCTTCTCATTTGCAGCTATCCAAGATGGCTTTAGAAATGCTTGTAGGCCCTTTTCTTGCAGTAGATGGATATCATCTCAAGGGGCCTAATAGGTGTGTTACTGTCTGCTGTGGGTCTTGATGGGAATAATGGGTTGTCCCCTGTGGCATTTACTATGGTTGAGAGTGAGAACACACAAAGCTAAAAGTTTTTTTACATCATTTATTCAGCATCATTGGGGATGGTTCTGGGGCAAAGCCATGGGTATTTATGTTTGATGGCCAAAAGGGTATTGAGAATGCCTTAGCTTAGATCATACCACAGGCAAGCCATACTGTAACTTTAAGTCTAAGTACCCTGGCATCAAGTTGAAAATATATTTTTGGGTTGCTGTGAAGGCATACAATGTTGATTACTTTAACCTTGCCATTAGTCAAATGAAGGAGTGCTCACCAGAAGCAGCTGAGTAGGCATATGTTAGAGAGTTGGGCTAGGCATACTTTTGACCTTGCTGTTAAGAATGAGTATGTAACTAGTAACATTGTTGAGTCCTTCAATAATTGGCCAGGGAACTTAAGGGGAAAACTTGTGCTATCTTTGATTGATACTATTAGAACTAGGTTGATGTCCAAGGTGCATGAAAGGTTTGAAAATGCTGCCTCTTAGGATGGTAAGGTAGCTCCCAAGATAATAAAAAAAATGCAACCAATCAATTGCTCAGTCTAGGCATTGTAACATATAGTTGTGTGTTGGGTTTACAGAATTTAAGGTGGTTGACCTTAAGAAGGTGCACGTGTTGTTGTTGTAGGGTTTGGAATATAACTGACATACTTTGCAAGCATGCAGCAGCATGCATCAATACTAGAAGAATGGATGTATTAGATTTTGTGGATGTATGCTATAGCTGGGACACATACTTAAGGACCTACGATGGGGTCATGCACCTAGTGCATGATGAGTCCCAATGGCAGCCAGCTCTAGGGGATCCTTTGCAACCTCTACCATTAAGAAGGTTGCTTAGAAGGCCAAGAAAAGATAGGAAAATGGCTGCTAATGAACCTGTTAAGGAAGGCAAGAGGTCATGCACCATAAAATGTGCAATTTGCAAGGAAATTGGGCATAACAAAAGGACCTGTCAGAGGGCACCTGTGAGAGGCATTAGTAGGGGCACTGCTGCACGGAATGAAAGAGGTGGCAGCCAAGCTGGTGGCAATCAAGTGAGATGTAGTCAAGTGTGTCTATGAGTTTGAAAATTGCAGCTGGTAGAATTTGTGCATGGTTAGAGTAGGTTGGGTGTGTAGTTGTGTATTTGAATAGTCATGAATTGAGTAGGTTGTGTGTTTGAACAAACATGTATTGAGCAGGTTGTGTATTGTGTTTGGGACTTAGTTTGTGTATTGTTGGGACTTGAATTGAGCAGGTTGTGATCTGCATTTGTGGTTGGACCACTTGCGCAAGTTGTTATGCAGTGGTCTTTGTGCAATGTGCACAATCCACAAAAATCTTCAGAAGGCTACACAATCATTTTGTGATCAAATAACCAACATCTTCATTTGCCTAGAAAATTTCATTACAATCATAAATACTTTATTCAAATTGCATTACAGTCATTACGTGAACCCTAGAAAATTACACAATGCCAAGTTTCAAATAACTACATTAGTTGCATTATATAACCATACACCAAATTCTTCATTTGTTAATGACAAAAATTATCATCAACATACACATCCATGAGGAAATTAAAGAACAAATAACCAACATCTTCAACATTGTTTGATTAGACTCAATTAGCTGTAATTTTTGTCTCCTTACAGCTTCATTTGCCTCAAGCAACTGCATCTTTGATTCTTCATTGGTTTCGGGCCTTTGAAATTCTTCGTAAGTATCAGGTGAACAGATGATTGACCTTCCACTTGGCTTCAATGTTGCTCTATCAGGATTGTACCAACTAAACATGTTACATCCACCACTTGCACAAGTGAAAAACAACTTCCCTTTACTTGACTTCTCATTAAATTCAACAATTTTAAGACTTACCCTCTTTCTATACCAGTAACTTATGTAATTTAACTTTAGATCCAACCATTACTCACTATTTTCTGACCTTGACATTTTTTGGTTAGAAGGGAAAGAATGAAGGGAAGAAAGAAAGGAAGGAACAAGGAGAAAGAAAAGGTTCTGCAAAGAGGAAAGAGAGAGAAAAGAAGAAGAAAAACCTTAAAGGGCAATGAGGTTTTATTCAAGAAAAGGATGGTAGTTTAAGGATAAAAAAAAAATCAAAAAGTAAGGTGTCAAGAAATCTCCAAACAGAGTTAGGGTCCCGTCAAATTTGTATAACTCCGTGAAATACGGGTTCAAACCTCAGGGAGAGGACTGTAATTAAAAACGATAAAGAGGTCTGCGTGTAGTTTAAGACAAACTTCAGGCATGACGTGTGTAATTTACTCAGATATTTTATAAACTAATAAGCTTAGAATTATTAATACAAGCATAGTTATCAATACCGTACCAGTACCGGCTGATACGTACCGTTTTTGCCTTTTGTTGATACGGTATCCCTTAAATTTTGTACCTGTCAAAATACCGCTTGGTACCGGTTGTATCGGCCGAAAACTGCGTACCGGCCGAGATATTGTATTTTGTACCGGTTCCTTTAAAAAATGTAAAAGTAACAAATTTTATTATAAATTTTGTAAATTGACCATATAAAGACTAAATATAAAGACACTTTAAGTTCCATTATACTAATCAAAACATCTGTAGCCTCCTGCTCATAAAATTCATTACAATTTGCAAAATCGTTCCTGATAAGTTTTCAATATTCACTTATCTTTGATTACTTCATACCTGTAAACTTTGATCGTATTCTTTCATCTATATAATATACTACTTTACACACACCCGCTCGCGCACATACATGCTGACACACAAAAATAACTTATTCTTGAACCCAAAGATATTATTATTTAATAAATTAGCTTATTTGAAAATTATGATAAATCAAGCTTTATAAGATAAACAGTTTATTTTAGAAGAGCTGTAAGTAAAAATATATACATATATATATATTGTTAGTTCGTTAGTAAATAAATAATACAAATAGATATTATTGATAAAAATTTTGAGACGATATCGATACCTATACGTATCGTTTTGTAACAAAAATGATACGCACCGTGGTACGGTATTCATGACTACGACTACAAGTGTAGTTAGTCAAAGCATCCAAGTTCACTGAATGAATATATTACGGTTACGCCACCGAACCAAAAAAAAAAAGAAGCGAAAAACCGATGCATCCCCTCCCCTCTCTCTCTCCCCCCGACACCCCGAAATTCTAGCGAGAGAAAATCTAGAGCCAGCCTCACCGGAACCCTAGCGATGAAACTCTTTAGGGTTCCATTCCTCCTGTAAAAATCTAACAAAAACTCGCAAATTCTCTCGATGGAAATGCCAGGCAGACGATCCAATTACACCTTGCTGAGTCAGATTCCCGACGACCACCACCACCAGCAGCCGCCGCCGTCGCAGGCCAGTTACTACGAGTCTCACTCTGGGGAAAGGAACAAGGCGGCGAAGAGCGACAGAGTAGGATCCGACTGGGACATGACCGATCACAACCGGATGGGTCGGGTCGGGTCGGCATACCCGGCGTCGATCGGGCTGCAGAGGCAGTCGAGTGGGAGCAGCTTTGGCGAGAGCTCGCTGTCCGGGGAGTACTACGTGCCTTCGTTGTCGGCGGCGGCGAGTGATCCCGACGCGCTGTTCGGAGGGGAGTTGAGGCTGAAGCCGCCGACGGAGGGCGGTGGAGGAGGGGGAGGGTCGTCGTCTTCGAAGAGCTGGGCGCAGCAGACGGAGGAGAGCTACCAGCTGCAGCTGGCGCTGGCGCTGCGGCTGTCGTCGGAGGCCACGTGCGCGGACGATCCCAACTTCCTGGATCCTGTGCCAGACGAGTCAGCGTCACGAGCATCAGCCTCGTTGGCCTCTGCCGAGGCCATGTCCCATCGCTTTTGGGTAGGTTTCTGCGGTCAATTACATTGCATTGCCTTTTATTGGGTGTCATTTGATGCTAAAGTAAAGGTTTGTGGCAATTCAAGATTAGATGGCTTGAATTGAATTGCATGAATAAGGATAAAATGTAGACCTTATGGCTAATGCTGAAATCACTGAGCAAATGCATTTGGGTCCAAGTTATAATCGTTGCCGATTTTCAAGCTTTTCAGTTTTGGTGCTAGGAGTTCATTCACTAACTGCGTTTGCAATCACTAGCTTGTTTAGCGATGGGAGGAGAAAGAAATTGAATTTTACTATTTTTAGTTTGTAAATGAAGTCTAACTCCCGGAGAAGGCTAACCAAACTATTTCTTATACTTAAATGTGAAAATTATACTCCTTCCATCCGTTTTTATTGGTGTTTTTGCTTTCACATATTGCAAAATCGGTTTGAACTCAAATACAAGCAGATTTGATAAATATCATTTTGGCAATTTTACTTGGGGTAAATTCATTAAGTAATGTTTACAATGTACCAAATCTATCCTAGAAGCTTGCAAAAAGTCAAATGAGGAAAATCCAATGGAACTAAGGGAGTAGTGTTTTTACGGTTGTCAATCTTGTGACATTAGAGACGAAAAGGTGCATTTAAAGAACTTTTTCGATTATCGAAGTTCTCATGCTTACGGTCCCCTTCTGGTTATGCTTCTTGTTGTAAAATGATCACTAAAATCTGTTTTTGAGAAGTAATAAGATCACAAATACCTAAACCTCTTTTGGGCTTGCTATCCAACCTTACAATTTTATTGTGAATCAGGCAAATGGCTGCTTATCTTACTTTGACAAAGTTCCAGATGGGTTTTACTTTATTCATGGGATGGATCCATATGTATGGACTATATGCACTGATCTGCAAGAAAGCGGCCGTATTCCATCAATTGAATCATTGAAGACCATTGATCCTGCAAGTGAATCTGGAGTTGAAGTGGTTTTGATTGATAGAAAAAGTGATCCTAGCTTGAAAGAACTACAAAATCGGATTCATAGCGTGTCATGTAATTGCATCACCACAAAAGAGGTCGTTGACCAGCTTGCCAAGCTCATCTGCAATCGCATGGGGTGAGCTTTCAGCACCTCTTATTTATTACAACCTATATAGAGTTTTCAGCACCTCATATTACCTGACCGTGAGGGCTATTTACCTTTATCTGTTGTGTTTTTGTCCATTTACTTTTGGTTGTAAATAAGTTTTATTGCCTTCACAAGGGGTGCAGCTTCTTCAGGAGAGGATGACTTATTTCCCATCTGGAAGGAGTGCAGTGATGATCTAAAGGATTGTCTAGGATCTGTTGTGCTTCCAATGGGTAGCCTTTCCGTTGGCCTTTGTAGACACCGTGCTTTACTATTTAAGGTATGTTTTAGCTATATTGTGAAATCCATATGCTTTTTAACAAAATCATATCTAATTCCATTGTCGATATATGCTAATAATTTCATTTCAGCCTGAATATTTCACTTCAACTTTTTTGTCATAATATCTTGTCTATTCAATCTTGCCGTTAAATCTCCATCTACTATATTTCATACTTGACATCGATTCCCCTCCGGCATGCCCTTTCTTTCTGTTTAAGATAAGCCGCATGAGTTAACATGTCCTACTAAGCAATGGCTGACCATTATACACTTCATACATTTAAAACGTTACATTCTTTAAATAGTTGGTGAGATTTATATCCCTTTAACTATGATTCCTGCAGGTACTAGCTGACACAATTGATTTGCCATGTCGAATTGCCAAGGGTTGTAAATACTGTAGTAGAGATGATGCTTGCTCTTGTCTTGTTCGTTTTGGCCTAGACAGGTATACTTCAAAGATAGCATAGTTCCATGGTACCCACTTTTATTCTGACTGTCCAATATCCTAAGATTGCATTATCATGCTGGCATATGCTCAAGTTATCAGAAAACTAGTCACCTTGCTGATTGCTTTCTGGAAAGCACTGTTAAAAACATGACACTTCTGTCAAAACACTATATATTCAGAGTTCTTAGCACTTGTAAGAAGTCACAAAATAACATGCATAATTATTTGCCTAACAGGGTGTACTCAACCTTTACATATACATGCAATTATTACTATGTCGAAGTTAAATTAATAGAAAGAAATCCTGTGAAATGATAAGTATTAACTGCTCATTACTCGTCTACTTCCTGGATCTTGGACATAGACCACAAATGTTTTTTGTAATGCTTCTTGAATGTTATATGGTTTCTTTGTGCTTTTTTCCTTCCATATACCAACTTAAGCATAAAGGAATAGTCTCCCGTTATATTCCGCACCTCTGCATAGCGCTTGCACTTCTAGCAAATGCCAATAGGAAAGTTGCATCCCCCAGGTAACTTCCGGAAGGGAAAGCAGCTCCATTTCAAAGAAATTCCCTCTGTTTTGGGCAGCTTTCAAAGTGAAAGTTTCCTCCTCAGAGTCTGTCGTGAACATAAAATATTCTGCAGCTTCCCTAGGAAAGGATGCCCCTTAAGCACCCTAGCACCCAACATGGTTTTTAGTTATTTGAGACTTATGGACTTCCCTAGACAAAAGGAAGTAATCAACTTTGTCCGACAGAATCCACTTTACCCTTTCCATTTGCCACCAGTGCTTGGATGGAAGTTAGCCCTATAAAGATAATCAAAGAAGTCAAACATATGGAAACTTAAGCCACAGTAATGAAGCCACAGTTGGAGCATGTGGAATTACCGGACTGGAAACTTAGGCCAGCTGAACTAATATTGCACATATTATTCCATTTTGGTAAGATATGAAAAAAGTGCAGAGCAACAGAGAGTATTTGATTATGCATCTATGCGCTTTGCATCAATTAACAAAAGTTTATTGTTCAGTATAGCATGTTGGCCAACACATTTGGAGAGGTTGCTTGAGGGAACTAAAAGAAGCAGAGGCCATTTTCCGACAAACATATGTAGTTCCGACCCCGGCACCTGAGTTGGTTGTTTATAGGCATGCTATTTATTGATTACATAAGGACACAGACTTCAACTTTTCAACTCTTTCCTGTCCCACTAGACTTCTTCACTCTAAGTCCCTTAACGTGTCATCGTTTCACCAATATATCTTATATTGCATCACCAATTCCACTTCAAACAGGGATTAATAGACTGCTTTGGAGCTCCTACCATCTCACAGTGTAAAAGGAATTAGTTAACTGTCTATTGTGCCATGCAATCTTTCTCTAGTCATCAGTGGTGTGAATGGATTGTATGAGTGCAAGCCATGGACAGGAACTTTTGCAAGGTTGCCAGTGACTTGTGTCTTTCCTAGTTTATATTATTGAAGTGCCTAGAAAATAGTTGTTTCTGTTCTTCTCCTTTCCTCTTCATACTTGTTTCATGCGAGAGACGTGAATTCTGTTCATATAGATCCTTGTAGCTGTTCTGTTTATGGCATCTCAACGTAAGCAAATTGGCATTGACATTTTAAATGTGCACTTACAGGGAGTTTCTTGTTGATTTAATTGGCAAGCCAGGATGCCTATGTGAGCCTGATTCTTTGCTAAATGGTCCATCTTCCATCTCAATTTCTTCACCATTGCGCTTTCCACGATTCAGACAAGTTGAACCTACGATTGATTTCAGGTCCCTGGCCAAACAGTATTTTTCGGACTGTCAATCACTTAATATCGTATTCGATGATTCCTCCACAGGTGATTTTCAGATCCTTATTGTGGCAACTACCTCTAAGTTTGCTTTTTCTGATTAGGTCAAACTGATAGTGTGTTGTGGGACTTTTTTTTTTATAGACCAGGCATTTATTCGCCTAAAAGAAAGTACAAGTGTATTTTTAATGGTCGTTTAGTTAGGTGTGCTTCGTTGTCCTTGTGGATCCTAAAGGACCCATTCAGGTTGTAGATATTTATCATCTCGCTTAGGTCTATTATAGTGGAAGACTTCAATCTCATGATGTGTCATGAATCTGGATTCCTTGCAGTGATAATTTGCTTCCAACTTCCTATACGCCACCAATCAACATTTTTGCTCCCTTGAAATGTCATAAAATGTGGATGGGAATATTTTCTGGCTTGCACCAAGTTATCACAAGAGATGCCCAAATGTCACGAAACGTGACTCCATAAAGTATTAATTTAATGTACTTTGCAAGTGAATACTTAAAAGTTATTAGCCCCATTTGCGAAGGTCTTGACTTGCTCAAAAAAAAAAAAAAACATAAAGTGAATAAGCATCTGGTTATAATGGTTTTAATGTGAAAGAAAAACCAAGTTAAAGAAAGAGGGATATTGTCCATATAATTTCAAACTAAGAGGACCAACCGATCGAGTACTCTTGTGCAACCTGCTTAAATAATTTTGGCTGCATTGAGTTTGGTGAGAGATAGTTTGTGAGGAATTTACAGAGAACGGTCACAAAGAGAAGGTATGTGGCATACGTTTACCGAAGTTTGGCTAGTTAGAGCAGTATGGGAAGATATGATTTGTGTACTTGAGTTGTTTTTTTTGAGCTACTCAAAGTTGAGTTTAAAAGAAGGCCATAACGATGTTTTAAATTAATGATCACGTATCCTACTTTTTATATCTTGAGTGCATAAGTGTTAACATACTGATATAGATTACTGC
Organism: Escallonia herrerae; assembly: GCA_033070095.1. Lineage (NCBI taxonomy): Eukaryota > Viridiplantae > Streptophyta > Magnoliopsida > Escalloniales > Escalloniaceae > Escallonia > Escallonia herrerae. The sequence goes on from JAVXUP010002051.1 coordinate 38,175, forward strand.
CGAAGAGAGGTGAATGAATTTGGTGATTCATTCGAGGGCCTTTTTCAGTGCAGAAGTATTATTGATAGAGAAGAGAATTCCAGAGGAGCTGTTTGGGTTCTTTTTAGGGATAGTTTTATCTTGATTTGAATTTGATGTCTTTGTGAATTTAGAAAATACAACTTGTAGGCATTTAAAACTTGGCTCTTAAGCACATAGACATTAGATTCCTGAGCAACCTATTCAATAAAAGATGCGTCATGCGACTAAGTAAGTTACTTCCACATTTTTTTTTTCTTTCCTATACTCACCTCCTATCTAGGCTTCTAGATCACGCAAATATAGTCTGCAGAACAAACGCGCGAATGATGGCTGAAATATTTGAAGGTTCTCAGCCATGCGCATGGCTGGAAGCTTTCCTGCAAAGGAAGAAGTTATGGAGGATTTTCAGCCATGTTGGTTGCCACAGAGAAGTCAACAGCTGGGCAGCCTATTTGACTGCGCATGGCTGGAAGCTTTCCTGCAAAGGAAGAAGTTATGGAGGATTTTCAGCCATGTTGGTTGCCACAGAGAAGTCAACAGCTGGGCAGCCTATTTTGACTGGGCAAAATTAAGTTTACCTATAAAGCAAAAATGTTTTAAAAGAGTGTAGAATAAATCTAGGGTAATTGCGCTTTTATATCCAGGCAATTGGACCCTCTAAATGCTACCTTTGGACTGAACTGATTCTTGCTCAATTTTCAGTCTTTGGCACTATGTTTCTCTGGACTCCATCACATACTTGTTACCTTTTTTTTTTGGTCTTAGTGGCGTTTTCTTGAGTACATTCTGAATTTCGCATCTTCATGCTCATTAATGCTTGTAATTTACCATGCAGGACAAATGTTGCAAAAACTTCTCCTAAGAGTTTAATTTAGTACTAGAACTAATTCTGGACAGCAGAAAGGAGGGTTTTGGGGAGCCTACTAGGATTGCTTTTTGGTTTAGTTTTGGTGAAGATACTTTTTAATCGCTACGGGATATCTTAAGTATCTCAGATCCACCTCACATCGCCCAACTAGTGGAGGTCCATGCCTTGCCAGCTGCTCTATCTTCCCATCCCCAGTTAAGTTAGTCAAGCATGGTAGCACTGAAGACTTTTGGTATTTAGGTTTTCTAGGGGGTAAAGGGAAATGTATAAGGATTTTAGAGCAAAGAAAGAGAATGTTCAAGGCTGTCATGGTTTGAAGTAATTAAACCCACTGCCTTCTTTGAAAAGGTAATTTCCCTGCCAATACTGGAGCAGTAGGTATGCTGACATGGGATACCCATAATAATTGTTCCAGGGATATGCATGCTTAAGAATCTTCTCATTATACTTAAACATCTGTAAGCAACTTCGCCTGAGGTTTTGTACTGTCCGAAATTGTCCAACTTCCTTCAACGAAAAGGTGTAATATGATGCTATTAAACCAAGCTAAATACACTAATAAACAAAAAGGACAAATCTACCATTTATTCTTTATAAAAAGGAGAGAATTGTTTTGCTCTCTCTTTCTCTCTCTCTCCCCCTCCTTCCTCCCCACCCCCAAAAAATTATATATGGTAACCACCACAGCACCACCACCAGGCCTTCATCTCAACTTCAAAACCTGGAAAATCCACCTCATGAAAGTACCAAACCATTGTTATTGCTCGAACCACCCTCGCCCTGTTACCCGAAACCCCAAATGACCATCTGTGAGGAACTTGATAGTAAAAGGAAGAAGACAAAAAGGTGTCTTCTTCATTACTCAATCTACTTTTGTCACACTTAAAGGGACCTATAATTTCGTGATAATGAGGTCGTTCGCACCTCAAATTACTGCTGTCAACAACCACTGAGCAACTGGATGGTAGACAAGGAAAGTGGATTCTGTACCACCCAATGAGCTGCTGCCTCACCCATTGGTTGGATGCCTAATTTTATTTGTATATATCAATTGCATATGAACAAGGAGATGCTAATGGACATAAATAGCTAAGATGCATTTATTAATAAGCAGGGAGAGAGAAAAGCCATCCACCATTGAGCATCCAGAAATCATGAGAGAGATAGGGTTGTATTTTTATTTAGCTGATGGAGGACCTAAATCATTAATTGTTCATTTGTTGTTTCCAGGTTTTTTTGTTCTGTATATAACTTGAAGGTATTATTTTTAGCCAGAGCAGGGGTCTTTCCCCACCTACGTGTTTCATTCTGATAATCTAAATGGGCAATGTCTCCAGAGACTGAAACTTCTAAAGTTTTTGCTTTAAGTGAGAAAACTGGTGATAAAGTGCAAGTGCCAATTTTTGCATCCATGTCGTACCAAATGGATTTTTCTTATCTTCCAATTTCTTTAGTTGCGGGACAACCAGAAAAGGACGACTCATTTATAGTTAATAGTTGTGTAATGTTATTTTTCCTGGATGATTTTCGACTGTTGTTTTTATGCACATGAGATAAGTTTCCTGTACTTTTTTATCTAAATGGTCCCATCTTGACGTTTTTGACATATTAAACTATGACATAACTGTGTTTATGATATAATGTTGAACTGCTGCGTCATCATGTTACTAGCGATGTCTTCATTGAGTATAAGGGTTCCAAAAAGTTCATCATTTTTTTTGTTACAGGTACTGGTACTGATGGTGATCCTAAGCAACCCGACAGAAAGTACAATGATAGAAACAATTCAGTGCCAAGTCCAAGCGACACTGGTGATTTTCCAAATTTACCTCTGCCACCAAGGAATCCTCAGCCAAAGATTCCTGATAGAGATTCTCATCTTTCCAAAGCATGTAGTCTTCAGAATATTGAAGGGAGCCAACTTGTTTCAAGTAAACCGAGCAGGGAACTTACATTTGATGTTGACGATTTGGACATTCCTTGGACTGATCTTGTTATAAGAGAGAGAATTGGAGCAGGTAATCTCCCTGTCCTGGTTTGGATAAAATTGTAAAGCCCAAACATCATGGCGACTGTATTGTATCAGGAGGCAGTGCATATCTTTCCACCCGTCCTTTAGATGCTATACCAATCCAAAGTGACTTGTTTCATTTTCAGGTTCTTTTGGTACTGTGCATCGTGCTGATTGGAATGGCTCTGTAAGTGATTCATCCTATAAGGATCACTGGATCAATAGGAATAGCATGTCAAGATTCTTTTTGTTTTTCAAGTTAGTCAAATCGAAAATGTGCCTTCTTTTTCTTAAAGATCCTTGTCCTGCTAGATATATTACATGAGAAAATAATGCCATGTACGGAAATCGATTTAAATGATGGCTTAATTGTGTAATAGTGCCATGCTTGTATTAGGATTCACCCTTTCCGTTGGCTTCCTAAATATTAGTTGCTACGGAAAAGTCAAAGGTTAGCTTCTATTGCATAAGAGAGTGTTGCCTCTGTATGAAAATTTTAGTTGGTTCTTCCCCTTTTCATCTTTATTTTGAGTTTTACTATGCTGATTGAAATGAGTGAAGAAATGAAGTTTGATATTCTACAACTTTAAGTTCCATCTATGGGGTTGAGCCTTGGCGCAATGGTAAAGCTTGCTTCTGTGTAAGCTTCCATCTATTACGCCGTTAGTGATGCGGGCATTGGACAACTAACCCTCAAAGTACAATTCTATGTAGATCTGTCACATTGCCTACTTGGATGTCACGTTGGACAACTAACCTTCCATCTATTACACCATTAGTGATGCAATTTTGGTGCTTCTTTTTGGAAGTCACGTTGCCTACTTGGAAACAACGTGCAAAAAGAAAGATGCTCGGCTGTTAAGGGTGTTTTTTAAGCCATAACTTTTACTTTTTGTTCCAAACTGTATGCTGGTCACTGGACTATGCTGTCTTGAGCATTTTTATTGTTTGTTTTGTTGTTTTAAAATACTTCTGTTGAGCTTGTCTTTAGGACATCCACATCTGAAATCTTACAAAAGTCGTAACTTTCAGGATGTTGCCGTGAAAATTCTAATGGAACAAGATTTCCATGCAGAGAGATTTAATGAATTTCTCAGGGAGGTCAGTGTAGGCCAACTTGCTGGTTTACGCTTGAAGAATATTAGCTTAATTCTATGACTTTTATTCTTTCTTTGGAATTCATTTGTTGTCTCTGTTTTCTTTGTCAGGTTGCAATAATGAGACGCCTGCGGCATCCAAATATTGTTCTTTTCATGGGTGCTGTTACAAAGCCCCCAAACTTGTCCATAGTCACGGAATATTTATCAAGGTTTTAACAACAGTCTTCTTATGTCTAATAAGTAACAATGACCCTGCCCTATCTTATCTTCAATGTATGGCAATCTTATCTCAACTATATCATAGGAGGTTTATCCTGACTGATTATCGATGATATCGGCTATAATCTGCAGAGGTAGTTTGTACCGCCTTTTGCATAAACCCGGTGCAAGAGAAATGTTGGATGAGAGGCGTCGGCTGAGCATGGCATATGACGTGGTATGTCAAGTTCTTGAAGAAACAGAGACACAGACCATTTTTCTTTCTACTTCTACCTTGGAAATCTTAGCTGTCTTGTCAAAATTGTCTTAGTAACTGATTAGCATCTTTCTCCCTTCCCCTCTCTCGCAAAGCACAGCTACATTTTTTTTATGGCCTTAATTAGTGTCTAATTTTGGTTGTGTAGGCAAAGGGAATGAATTATCTCCACAGACGGAATCCTCCTATTGTTCACAGAGATCTGAAATCTCCAAATCTCTTAGTTGACAAGAAATATACTGTGAAGGTAAGTGTAAGGGTCTCCTAAACATAGCTGACAGCTGACAGCTGCAGTTACTATTATTTAATATATTAAGAGTCTGAGAGCTAGGTCGTTGCTGAATAAATTTTTTGGTGCCTTCATATTATGAGACTTGTCGATATAGATTATTGATTCTCATGGATGCCAAGCTTATCGATGTTCTTCAATTCTGAAAATAATTGTAGGGTAGTTTGCAGGCCAGGCCATTCTAGCTGTATGGTATGGTACTAGGAAAATTATAAAAGCAGTCCGTATATGTTTCTAGTGATTATCTAGTTGCTCTGGTCAATAATACCTGACGTTGCTACTATTTTGATTCCAAGAATGATACTCCTACATACAGAGTTGGGCAATGTGTCTGTGTGATCCTCTGAGTTCCTGCTGGCAAAAGACTGACTGTGGCGACGAGTGTGCACCAGCTTTTTATATCCATTTAACACCTTAAGTTCTTATCTCTGCACATGATGAATCTAGTGGTGTTTGATTAAGGAGTTTGAACTAGTAGTTATTGCAATCCTTACCAATTTTTTTCCTTTCTTATACTTGTAAATATGTCATAGTTGTTGACATACCCATGTATAATTCTAGCATCTGAGAATGATTAAAAGGATGTTATTGGCATTGCAGCATATTTGCTCATAGTACATCCAAGAAATATGTATGATACTCTGCTCATTGTTGGAAACTAACTTTAGCCAAGTCATTCTACCTAAGGGACAAATGACTATGCTAAGACGTGCATGCATACTTACATGGACATTACCTTTTGCTGTCACGGTTTATTTAATCATTAGTTTTCCTACTCACTTCTAACATATTTATTGTGCTCATTCAGGTTTGCGATTTTGGTCTTTCGCGCTTGAAAGCAAACACATTCCTTTCATCAAAGTCAGCTGCAGGAACAGTAAGTTCTCTTGAAAATAATTGTCATGATCTGGTTTATACTGTATCAGGCACTTCCCATCACAATCAAGAATTCACTTCTCTTTGCTGTCGTGTAATAGCCTGAGTGGATGGCACCGGAGGTCCTTCGTGATGAACCATCAAACGAAAAGTCTGATATATACAGCTTTGGTGTGATTTTATGGGAACTTGCTACTTTGCAACAACCCTGGGGTAATCTAAATCCTGCACAGGTTTGTATGCTTAACTTGTATGTTACTGGTGTACAAATGCAGAAAAGGGTGCTAGAGTTGCATATATATGGTGCCATTGTGATGAATACGCTCCTGTAGGCTTGGGGAGGGATGTGGCAAGACTTTTAGGATACGCTTCCTTAAATTCTGAATATGTCCTACTTCCACGTTTGGGAGACAGCAGGCACATGCAGTTGCCTTAAAAGGGTAGCTATAGTTCGTATAAATGTATTTATAGCTGCCTCACTGCTGCCTAGAACAGATAATTAAGTAAACATCAGAACCTTGCTATATGTTGGGCATTGATAAAATTATGAGATATATAGTTTGGAATTCTGCTCTACGGACTTTTGGTCTCTTTTATTGCAAGAAGCATTATATGGATTCTAAGAGATGGTTTCTAAATTTTCACTCAACTTCATAGCAATAGGATTTTAAGCAAGCTGTTCACACGTGCTTGATTGATTTCTAATTCATGTTTGAGGTCATTGTCTACCTTGTTTGTTCATTTCATTCCTGTCTGCATTACTTGCAAGTGGTTCACTTTCCATTTTTACTTTTACTGCCTCCTTGCCTCCAAATCATATAGTCGTTTGAGCATTTAGTTTTGAATTGCTCCACATATACTGTCTTGTAGGTTGTAGCTGCTGTTGGTTTCAAGTGCAAAAGGCTTGAGATTCCACGTGATTTAAACCCTCAAGTTGCTGCATTAATAGAGGCCTGCTGGGCCAAGTGAGTAGAATCTCTTTCTTCATTACGACATGCACTTAACGCCCTTTGCTGTCTCTAATGGACAAATTTTGATTAATGCAGCGAGCCTCGAAAACGCCCTTCTTTTTCCAGCATCATGGAATCCTTAAGACCATTGATAAAACTTCCCACTCCTCAACCAGGTCGAGCAGACATGCCATCACTAGCGTGAAGATGTGAAGTACCTGGGAAGTTTCAAGTTGTGCACATAATACTGCATTCAAACATAATCTAATTAATGGTGGAGAGGGCTGCTTGGATAAATCCAGGTGTGTTTTCTGGCTTCCTGCAACCTGCAACCTTCGGCCTTTTTGGTTTTCCAACTGATTTCTCGTTGCCGCTAATAAGCTAATATTACCTAATTGAACCTCTCTGTTACCCAACCACTTATCAGTCTCCTATTCTCGATGTGATAATCTGTCTGGCTTCCATTCTTTAATTTCTGACTTCTGCATTTACGTGATTTTCAACAGGCACATTGTTGTACATACCTGCCCATTTTGCCCATTATTGAGAATACCAATTTTTTGTACGTGACCAAAAAGCTGCCATGGCTTTTATAGAAGACTCCCCAAGCAATTCTATCAGAGCCAGCATGGACTATTTGTGCGATTTGTTCGCTCAGAATTTTGTACGTAGTCATGTTGCAACTTCAAATCGGCTTGTAGGAACCAAACTTGTTGGCTTCACACGCCATTTCACTGTGCATGTCTGTTACCTTGAATCACCATGGAGGTAATCAATTGGTTAGTCCACGTCTCAACCCCAGCCTCACCCTGCGTTGTTGTTTGGGATGCAGATGACAGAATCATGTACACTGACCCGTTGGTATATGACTGAACAGCCTTTTGAAAGAATTTAACATTGCCCTTTGAAAGAATTTAACATTTGTTCAAGTATGTTTCTGGCCGAGCTTCTTTTTTAGTATACGTACCTTATTGTCAAACGAACTCAGTTTAGCCGTGGTATTCTAACATCCTCTGGAAACTGAAAACTGATTGGGCGAACATTGAATCCATGTTCCCCAAAGTAGGTAAAGAGAATTTTAGCATGGATTAATTCCTTGCTATACCGTTGGGAAAGTTTAAAGAGTTTTACTGAGAGAATCGGTTCAATCGGCCTTGAATTATCTTGCTTAATTATGACCTTTGTGAAAGCACAATTTACCATCTTATATATTAAGCAAAATGGTTCTTAATCCCAACAAAGAAAAAAGATAAACGACATAGTTCTCTCAGCATGATATGGTTAGTTGGGAATCCTGTTTCCCAGTACGAGGCCAGACCATGTAGCTTAGTTTGTTTCAACCTTAACTTGTTTGGCAAATCCTAGGCAATTTTCCTCTGAAGGAAAAGTCGCCTACGTACCTCCCAAAACATCCGCAATTTTGTCTCAAATTATTGATGAAGTCTTTTTATGGGAGTCCGGCTATTTTTGCCGGGACAGCTTAGCGATAACGAGTTGAACTTGAGAAGCCATTGTTGGTCTACACTTGGAAAGCAACATCTGGTGCTGACCCGTGCTGCTATTAATTAAAAGATAGTCGCCCTCATGCTAGGCAAGTTTCTTGTGGACGACGCAGAGGTATTGACCCTGGCCTCTTGTTCGCCTCTTTCATCCAAACTGCACTATGCATCGCAGTCTTAAGTAAGACCTGGAGCTGCTCATCCGGTCGACTTCTGCTGTATCAGATCTTTCCTCTTGCGAGTGTTTTGGCTTCTAAAGTTACTGGCTGTGGTACGAAGGGGAAGTTTCACCAGATGGACAAATAAAAAAGGTATGGAATGTGCAACGACGACCAAGCGAATAACCATAGCTTAACACGCAGTTCTTAACCCCAAAACTAACTGGCCACGAAAGATAAGGAGACAAGGAGTAGGCTTATGGCTACTGATTGCGGCCCGTACCCTAAAACACCCTCTCTTTACATCCTCCGACACAACTGCCGGTATCTTCCTAGATCGTGGATCTTGATCGGTGCCGTAGTTGATGTTTGCTTTTGTGGTGTTTTTGTTTCCTGAAGTCCATTTTGTAGTCATCTTTATCCGGACGGTGTTGTCACCCGTTCTCTTTGTGCTTTTCTAGTTTGTCTACACTCTCGTGGTTGGGGTTGTCAACCACTCTTGTACTCTTTGTATAATATTCCCCTTCCCCGGTGATATACATTTCTACCTTCAATAATAAAAAAAAAACTGCCGGTTTCTTCCCTTGTGTGCTGGCTTGGTAGTGTGGGATTCTCCTTTGGTGTGGTTGCTTGACATCATACGGTGTTAGATCTGTGGTTGCGGTTGTCGACTGTTCATGAGAGTCATTTTCTGTGACTACGATGTCGTCGACATAAATAAGAATATCAACAAATGAATTCTTTTGGCATGAAATAAATAGTGAATGATCCGCATGAGAGTGTTCAAAACCAATTTTAAGAAGACTAGAAGTGAACTTTTGATACCAATTACGGAAGCTTGTTGAAGTCCATAAAGAGACTTGTGCAAACGGCAAACACATTGCTCACCCTTTCTAGAAAATCCTTATGGAATCTTCATGTAGACTTCTTCGTGCAAATCACCATGAAGAAATGCATTATTGACGTCCAATCGGAGTGTGGGGTGTGCGGTTGTGCTGGCATCTTGGTGTGGTTTTGGTGGATGGAGTAACGACTAAAGATGGTGAGCTTGAACAAAAAAATTGATCTCGTCTAACAAACATGGATAACTAAAGTCGTTCATGAACAAATTCATTTATTAAAAGCCCAAGTAATTCAAAGGTTCCATTATTTCATAAGTTCAATAATTGAGCACAATTATTTCTTAAGCCTAATCTAGATAGCCCCAAACCAAAATCAAATCTAAACTTAAACATCACACGTTCAGAAATGAAAATTAGGGCTTTTTGATTTATACAATTGGATTAATTTCTTGATTTTTTTTTTATTCCCATTTTACAATCCAAGCCGAGCTTTGCTCGTTGGCATAAAGTTCACGAACATAAATTCGAACTTGCGACAAACACGAGTCGAACTTGACCACTGTCAAAGCAAACAAACAAGAGCTTGAACTTTGCTAAACAAGCTCATTACTCCTTCACTTGCAGCTCTAATGGTGAGGGAGGTGGGTTTGGCGGATCTTACTCTCGGGTTTTGGGCATGGCGGTGCCATTGTCAAAAAGGTTTTTTTTTTCTTTTCCTTCTAGGATTATCTTCACCCTCTTCCCCTTTTTTAAGGATAAGGAATGGTTCGTTTGGGTCTAATTAACTGGTGGCGGGTTTCGCTACGTCGGTGGAACGTTTTGATCGGCTCTTGCTGGTGGGGCTGCTAGGCGAGTGTGTAGCTACCTGACGTAAGGAGGTGCCGGAGTGGAGCCTTGGAGTTGTTTGTGATGTGCTTGTTTTGTTAGAGGTTGCAAGAGCTGGAAATGCATTCCTGTACTGATGGTGTTCCGCAATCGGCGACGACGGGATGCTACAATGAGGGAGGGAGGATCTCTGGCGCTGCAGTTGATGGTAGTGACGCGCTCTGCCGTACGCGGCCATGGCCGTGTGTGGTGGTCTCAGGGCATGGGTCACGGCGGAGACAGGCGTAGGTTTGACTTCGTTGGTGCTTAACTTGTTGCTCATTGGCTGCATGCTTATCCTAATTGTTGGTCTGATCCAAAAAAATGAAAAAAAAAAAAAGGAAAGAAAAACCACCAATAGAAGAAACAAACTTTTGTTTGTTGGTTATTTTGATATTGCCCTTTTATATGTTTATATATATTGCTACCCCTCTGTAAATTTTCTTTTTGTATTATTATGTGCTTTGCTCTGTTGGCGCATGCCCACAAATAAGGATGCGGTCCGAGTATAAGTTTGTTTATCCTTCTTGTAGTCATTTCATTACGTATATCTTTTTGTTATTTGACAAAAAAAAGAAAATCACTGCCAACTTCAGCATCTTTCGCGGACGTAAGATGACTCCCTGACGCAAACTTGCTCATTCACAACCTAATTGAACCATAGAACGTAAATCAGCTACGGTGTCCCCCCCCCCCCGGGGGGCAAAAGCGAGTGCACCCTGCTGCTGCAATCCATGAATTTAGCAGTGTTTTCTAGTTAAAGAAAGCAGCATAGGTGGTGTTTTCGCCAAAAGCAAGTGCAACCTGCTGCTGCAATTGATGAAAATGGATTGCATGATTTTTTCAAGTTAAAGAAACCAGATCGCCAGGTAATAAATATGATTGGCATGGTATGTTTTCCAAGGAATCGAGTAAACAGGACCAGCTTCCCTGAAAATAGATCACCATCTCCACAAACCCACACCATTCTCTTCTTTCATTCAGCCAACTTCAAGGTGCAGTAAAGTCGTAGAAAACTGATCTGAAAAGGAGTTAAACCAATGTTCAATGACTAGCAAATCGGCCAAACCTTTAAGATGAAAGGTAGCGGCGCCATAACTAGGTAGCTGAACGCAACGGCCAGAACTAAACCTTCTTTCAACCCATTATCAATATATAACATTTCTGTGACAAGGTCGTCGTTAAGCAGAATGGCTACAATGATTTTGGTTTGATGCCTAAGCCTAACCCCACAACCAATTAAGTAATAAACCAAATGATCATTTGCATATAAAACCCTATATTTAAAGGGCGGGTTCGCATTTCACCTTACAATTTTGACGCAATTCACCTCACTGTTTCTAAATCTGTGCTCAATTTACCATTTGATGGGCTATACTCCAATTTCTTGGATGCCCATCAATTTTCTAAGGATAAAATTGTAACTTCGTCCTTTTTTCCCATCATAGCAGCCAAGTCATTTAATTTTTTCTCAATCCCTCAACCCCCCCCCCCCCCCCCCCCCCAACCCCTACTTTGCCCGCCAGAGAGCACCCACCACTACAGTCTAAACCGAACCACCACTCTCATAGCTTGTTTGCGAGTTTTTTTCAGGAGAGAAAGGGAAGGAAAATGACTGCTTTCCTCCTTTATCTAATTTGTGAGTTTTTTTAAGAAGAGAAAAGAAGAGAAAGGGGAGGAAAGTTTGGACTTCTTTTGTCTCTAAATCTTTTCTTCCAAAATTAGGAAGAAATAGAGAGAAAGGAAACTTTCATAAGTAATATTTTAATAATGTCCACACTAACCCTAAGATAATAAAGACTAAATTTTTAATGACTTGTTGGTTTTAGGGTTTCTTATGAAAACTTAACTTTATTTACAATTAAATGATTGTTTTAGATGTTAGAGTTGACTCATAACTAATTATTTTGCTTTTAGTATGACATTAATTAAATTTGAATGTTGGGATGCTTGTGGTGAACTCATAACTATTTTTGTTTTTTACATGATGACATTAATATGGTACGTAAAGCTTATGACATTTAGTTTAATATGTATTTTGATTGATTTATCGATAACTAAATTGTTTTACCAACAAAATCATGTTTCTTTATGATCATACAATCATAATTTTTGTTAGAATTATCACAATGTAGTATAAGAGTATATATGTAATCATGTCTTTTTCTTTTTCCTGCTGAACTCGCAAATAAGAGAAAAAAATGATACTTTATTTTCTCTCTTAAACTCACAAACAAGAGGAAGGATAATTGTCTTCCCTTCTCTTCTTTTCTTTTCTTTTCTTTTCTCTCGTCTCAAAACTCGCAAACAGACTATCAAGTCTCAACACCTTAACAGTATAGCATTGCCGCTGACAGCACCTTTCACCACCCATTCTCCACCACAAACCATCACTGTCCTCTTCATCAAACCATCACCACAGCACTATCACCACATCCACCATTACCGCAGACCACTATCACCGCATACACAATCACTCTGAAGTACAGACACCTCTCCTAGGTGGAGGTTTGGTGTCCTAAACGGACGGACACCCCGACATCCTCCGGACACCGCCTGACATGTGTCGAACACTGCCAATTGGTGTCAGAATTTTTTTTATTTTTTTTTTAATTTTCCGACACCGTGTCAGACACTTCGTTGAGGACTGTCGAAAGGTTTGAGGCCAATTTCAAATTTATTGAACTATTACCGTCTTCTTCTCTCTTACCTCACGGCCGTCTTCTTCTCTTTCATCTCGAGTCTGATGTCTGCCGACCACATCAAGGCTGTCGCTGGTGTTGCCGGAGCTGTCGCTGGTGTCGCCAGAGCCTCGCCGTCGTCACCAGAGTCTCGCCGGAGGTCCTCCGCCGCTGACCTGGGTCTCTTTCTTCTCTTATCCTCATCTCGTCTCCTGTTCGTCCTCTCGTTTCTTTCTTTTCTTTTTTTTCTTTTCTCCCTTTGTCATCACTCCCTCTCGTTTCTTTCCTGTTATTTTTTCTTTTCAGTTTTCACCCTTTGTCCTCTCGTTTCTTTCTTTTTTTTTCTTTTCTCCCTTTGTCGTTGCATTTCCAGTACATTAGACTAAATAAATATTGACCAAATAAATTATGACTTGTATTTAAATTCCTTATTTGACAGTTTTTCATTATTGTTTGTTATTTTAGATTATAAAATATATTTGATATTTATTATATATATATATATATACATATATTAAAAAATAGCGGTGTCCTGCGGTGTCCAAAATCTGATTTTTTGAAAATTGCGGCGTCCGGTGTCGGACACCGACACCGTGTCTGAGTCTGTGCTACCTAGCACCATCACTATCACCGCACACACCAAAAAGCCACTCTCTCCTTTCCCGGCTGCCACTATCCCTTTAATACCCTCAATGACATCTAGATCCACCAGATCTACCACACCACAACGTGAAACCCATGGCCGCACTGCGGCAATACTTCATCCACGGCTTCAAACCCCGCTGGCATCGAGCAATGACTGCTAGTTCACAGCCCAGCCTGGCGCACAGGGCAGTCCCCTCCACATCATAGCGGAGGCAACTGTGTTAGATTCTAAGCGTTTGTAGATCTGTGAGGGAGGTGCTAAATTTGAAGGATTCCAGAAAGGGAGGAGCCTTTGGGTTGTGAGATCGGTGATGTTGTCATGAGAAGTGTGGGAAGTCTTTAGCGTACTCGATGATTGGCTTGACGAGGGTGGGGATCCCAAACTTTGTTCTTACGGCGGTGCAGTGTAGTGGTGGCGGTGTATGGAAGATTGATGGTAACATGTGTAATGAGCGGCGAGGGTGATAGTACTGTGGTGGTGGCGGAATCGGGTAGGTATGGTGATGGTGGTGGTGGCAACAGCAAAAGTGGGTATGGTGGTGGTGTTGTTGGCGGCGACAAAAGTGGGTCTGGTAGTGTTGGTGTTGGGTGGTGGATCAATTGAAACATGAAGGGGAAGATCAAGATGGTCAAATCTTGACTTGGTTCCCACGTGTCAACCCATTATTGGAAAATGCTGATGATGGCTGCCAAGCCAGAAAAATACGGAGCAATGATGATTTTATCCCTGGGAAATTGACGGACATCCAAGAAATTGGACTTTAGCCCGTGTCAATTGGTAAATTGAGCACAGATTTAGAAACAGTGAGGTGAATTGAGCTAAAATTGAAATAGTAAGGTGAAATGCACACGTACCCTCAAACTATAGGGTTTTACGTGCAAGATCCTAAACCAAATATGACATGGTACAGAGCAAGTCAAACGATGGAGATGAGGTTGTCTAAATTATGTACCTTACCACTGATAGTCTGGTAGAGCCATGTAAAATCAGCAACCACTTCCTCTCTGAAGCTTGCTACTAGACTTCAAGCTATATAAACCTGCAGAACACGAAACTTGAACGTATTTGTTAACCAGAAAAACTGAGATGAAAGGGAGGAGACTAAACTGAATTTATGGAGAAAATCGTTATCCATTTGTTGTAGTTGAAGTAAATGAAGAAAGATTGAAACTGGTAGTCAACTGAATATGAATATTTATAGCAGGAAGTTCCAAAAAATCCCATCAACTGAAATAACTAGGATCCAGAAGGACAGCAAGACCAGAAGCTTTTGAAGCCCTGTGGATCCAAGTTCTTAAGAGTTATCATCTTTAGGTAGGATAGCTTGGCTTACAAGCTCATCAAAAGGAGATTCAGCACCCAGCCATTCAGCTCCTGAACCTTCTGCTGCCTTTGGAGAAACGAAATTCCAGTTATCTGACATGCCACCGCTGACTCCGTACTCTGGCAAATCACAGTTTCCTAGATAATCCCACAGCTCGTTGTTAGGATTCGACGTACCAGCGCCGGTTTCAATACTGGTGCTCCATACCTCCCCATGTCCAAAAGACGAATATTCTGGAAGATACTTCTCCTTTCCCAAGTCCTCTGGGAAAGAGATGAAGTACCCCTGAGTAGCCTCAAGCTGGGAGCTCACTACATCCTTTCCTTTCAAAATAGGATCTTCAGCAACGAGGCTTGCAGCTCTGTCCGAGACTGGCGCTGGAGTTGTAGAAAGTTCATGTGTTACTGCTAGTTGATCTGATGTAACATTTGCAACTTGAAATGGCATGCTTTCTGCATCTACAGTGTAAGTCAATTTCCTGTCCAGTGAGAGAGAGTCAGGGATCTCTTCGCCTGCATATGGATTTAAGTCAGGGCTTACAGAAGCCGCAGCGAGGTTCTCCAAATCAGAGTGGTACTTCACAACCTCTCCCTCCACGGGCATCTCCAATTTCCCTGGATGGTGTTGCTGATGTTTTAAGAACTTCCTTACTTTTTTCGGAGAAGCAGTATGCTGCTGCTCCTTTTGTTGAAGACGGCCTAATAGTTCTGGCTTCTGAAATGCCTTTGCCAAGAATGAAACCATTTGCTTCTGTCTGTGTTCTGCTGCTTCGAGCTTGTCATTCACTGCTTTCATATGCTGAGCTGTCCCAAATTGCTGCTGCTGCAGTTGAACAACCTCATGCAGTATCAAGCTCCTCTCTTTCCTCAATGTTTCGAGTTCATATTCCAACACAGGATTCCCTGCTTCATTGGAAGATCCACTGGAGCTTCCAGCCTGCTGAGACTTGCGCCTCTGGATGTTCTTCAAGAGATGCCTCTTCCCTCGCAAGAAACCTTCGTTTGCAAACTCCCACTTATCTGCATCAATCTTGCGAAATCCCTGAATATAGTCATGCAAAGGAGTTAAAAAAAATGAATGTGCAAAAACAACATTCCCCCATAAAGGAACTATCTCAAGAAGAGTAACATTTTCCGTTTCACACAAAGCTAATCTGCATATCACCGTAACAAAACCATTAGATTACAATGAAACGATTTAAATAGGCCTACACTTGGCAAGAGAAGACATCAACAAATGTTCCACCAAAACAAGATATCCTACCTGCAAAAGATGAACCTCCTCGCTCCAGTAGATGATTGAAGGAGGATGTTCTCTATTCGGTGGATAGAAGAACAAAAAGGAACCATCTCGACCCTACTTACGAGGCAAGAGAAGACATCAACAAATGTTCCACCAAAAGAAGATATCCTACCTGCAAAAGATGAACCTCCTCGCTCCAGTAGATGCTTGAAGGAGGATGTTCTCTATTCGGTGGATAGAAGAACAAAAAGGAACCATCTCGACCCTACTTACGATCCCCCCGTTTGATGAATGCTCATATGTATCAACCAGAAACAGCTAAAAGTATACAAACACCAGGTACAACATGGACAAGATAGATGAAGCATATACAGAACATGCAGCCCGAGACTTTGAACTTCCATGTTACATGAATATGAAAGAAGCGTGGGAACTTTCAAAGCTTACATCAGTAACACAGAATTAGAGAGAAATAGCAGGGGTGAAATTTATAGATTTTTTTTCTTTTGTATCTGCTTCTGGGTCCAGTCTCAGCTCACAAAGGGAATTTCAAGCAACTAAAGCAGCCTCTAGTATTGACGGGAGCAGAACATTTCAATTGGACTTATAACTCATATACGAAGCAGCCAAAGCGTCTCACAGCAAGAAAACGATCAACAAGGACAAATTCAACGAAGATTCGATACAACAATGTGAAAGACAGTAGAGTAGAGCAAAATCCGTCCAAGTACTTAAAATTGCATATACAATTACATTGAGATGATCTAATTACAAATACAACCCAGCAAACATCAAACAAAATACATACAAGAAGAACAATACATGAGTTACATGAAAAACAAAAGCTAAAAATTTACATACAGAGACCAAAAAGGCAGCCAATTAATATAGGCCGTGAATGTGATACCCACATAAGTATTTAGTTGCCGGACAAAGCTAGAGAAGTTGTTGTGCTTGAAGTTCCTAGGGAGCACAAGCCTCGCAAACTCCACGGGATCCCACACCACAAAGCTCTCGCCCGTAGACCCCCACGAAACAACAGGGTCCAGACCAGAATCATCCACGAAATCGAAAGTTTTTGACAGAAACGGCGGAACTGGTGCTCCAAGCAAACAATCAAGCGGCTGCGGAACGCCGAAATCCTCCCTGAACTCGTTCGACTCAGAAGGGTTTGATTCCTTTGGGTGAAGAGGCATGTTTGTGAAGAAGAAGGAGGGTAATCAGATAATGGATTGCTTTTTTTGAGGAGGATATCAGTGCGCAGTGTGGTGCTGGTGTTATATATAGGTAATGGGGACAAACTGTTGCCACAAAAATCTTGTTCAAAGGCGGTGGAGGGTGGTCAGCTGATCCTACTACCACTGTTACTGGCCGCGCCATCTGCTGTTCACCGACGCGGCCGTAAATATTATATATGTATATGTGGGTGTAGTTGATACATAGAGAGAAAGAGATGAAGTTTCTAGAGAGAGAAACAGGAGGAGTTGGCCGCTGGGCTTTCTTGGGGGTTTCATGACCGGTATTGAGGCTGAGACTCTGTACAGCTTTTTGGAGGGGAGAGGTTGACAGGTGGGGCCTACTGCAGTTCCTGCTGGGGTACAATGAGGCTAAAACTGTCATATGTTTTCCGACAATTCTAGAAAGGTAGAGAATATTTCTGTAATCTATATTATTATTATTGTTAATCCCTATTACTTATTGGATATTACTTATTATTATTATTATTCTAATTGAGTGAGGAAGAGTATTCTTATGTTATTGACTATTTTTCTGTTATTATATTTGGCAGTAATTTTGGAAAGATAAGGTACGTTTCTGTTATACATTGTTATATCGTTAAAACTTTTTAAAATTTTGACAATATCCCTTCATAATATATTAATATCAAACTATTAAAAAGTTAATCAAACTTATTGTTGAAAATATTTTAACATTCAATAAATAACTGCTCCACCGTACTCCAATTAAAACTTCTACTTCACTCCCATCATTTTATCTATTCCACCCAAATATCTACATGTGAACATGTGTAATCTATTTTCATTGCTCTTTTCCTCTCGGTCTCCACTTTCATCTTAACCGATTTCCTTCTTATGTACTTTATCTGTTCTTAATTAATTGATTGTGTTTGACTTGCATGTTTATTTAGAATATGAATAATATTTTATGAGTTGTTCTAGAGGTGTCAAATGGGTCGGGCTTGGGCCGGCCCAGCCCAAGCCCATCGGGCCTCCAGCAAATCGGGCCAGGGCCGGGCCAAGGGGTTTGCCAACCGGGTCGGGCCTGGTTCTGGGGATATCTGGGCCCGGTCCAAGCCAAGCCCTAGGCCCAAAATTTAGGGCCGGGCCTGGACCCAAATTTTTTTTTTTGATTTTTTTTTGGCATTTTTTTGTTATTCAAGGTAAGGGTTTTAATTATGGTAATTTTTTGTTATTGTTTAAGCAAATTGTATTCTAGGCACGTCCAATATTCATAATTTAACGAATCTTATGTTTATCCTTTTATTTCATTATAAATCATAAACATTGAAGATAAATGTGTTTATAGGCCCTCCTCCTTTTATCCGGGCTTGGGACCGGCTGCTTGTAAACAAACAGGCGAAGTTACCTATTTTTTTATATATATACGGAAAAATATCTATCTTGCTTGTAAAAACTTATTATATATATATATATATATGAAAAAAAAACTATATTTTGTGAGAAATTTTATTCTTAAAACTTAAGAGAAGAAAAATAAAAAGAAATTACCTAATCATCCGGAAGTACTTCAACATCCGAGTCACTGCTCTTCCTATCATCAATCGGTTTATCTTGCTCGCGGTATTTCGCATCAAGATAATCCTTCCAACATACACATAGCTCGAGCGACTCGGGGTTAAGACGACTCCTCCTGTCATCCAAAACCCTCCCGCTCGCTGAAAATGCCGACTCTGAAGCAACCGTGGAGGCTTGCACTGGCAGTACATCCCGTGCAATTTGGGCTAAAGTTTTATACATGTTTTGATTTTGTTTTCAAAAATTTAACAAATTAAAATTAACCTGTTCTTGCATTGATAAATCAGAATAATGATCAGTATTTGAATATACACCAATCTCATTAAAAGAGGAAAAAGTAGACGAACCTGCCGAATTAGAAGTACCTTCACCTGGTAGTTGTCTTGCTACTAGATGTTCAAAGCCCTTAAGGTATGGCGCATAATACCTCTCAGCAGTCGATGATGAAGCTCGTCCGCGCACGTCAGCAGAATTACGATAGAGGTTGAACAGTTCCTCAAATGTCTTGCTCACTTTCGCTGTGAGTGCGGTTGTATCCTCTACTGGTAGCACATTAATATCGATATCTCTTGTATCGAGACGTTCACGCCATGCAACTTTAACCTAGGATCTAAACAAGTAGCAACAGCAAAAACAACAGGCAGTTCACTCCAATATTTATTAAACTTTTTATCCATCACTTTTACTATTTCCTCCATTTCGATAACATTGTAGCCATCTTGAGAATTTCTATTACAGCGAGAGGAGAGGTGGGATAGTACGTACCAGACAATAAATTGGTAGACGTGTAAAATACCTCCAAAAATTCAGCTAGGTATGTGGCCATCTGCCATTCCTCTTGAGTTGGCAAGCCGGCTGGGAACTGGGTTAGTAGAAAATGCGTATAGACTTCTCTGTATGCCAGAATGTGTAAAAGCATATGGTATGTAGAGTTCCACCTGTGGACCACATCTGTAACTGCTCTCCTGCGAGGCATATTATATTCAACACACAACGTTTTAAATTGTTGTGTTCTCGGACTCGAACTATTAACATACGCTGTCATACCCCTCATTTTGACAAGAATATCTCCTGCAGCAGCTAAACCATCTTGAACAATTAAATTAATTATATGACAAACACAACGAACATGAAATAATTTACCAGAAAGTACAGGTTTGAGGCTCTCCTGTAAAGCATCAACAGCAGCTGTATTGTTAGAAGCATTATCAAAACTAATACTCATAATCTTATCCTTTAATTTAAACGTGGTACATGCTTTTAATATAATAGTAGCAATGTTCATTCCATCATGCGGAAAAGGAAAGAGCTCGAAAGCGATGATTCTCTTGTGCATAATCCAATCTGCATCAATCCAATGGGCGGTCACACAAGTATAACTAACAAAAGTAAACGGAGATTGCCAAATATCAGAAGTAAGACTAACTTTACCGTCAAATTTATCGAAATAATCGATCAGGCGTGCTTTAGCAGCATTATACTGTCGGAGTGCATCGGATCTAGTTGTGTTTCTATGAACCTTTTTGTACAAAGGTTGAACGTATGTGTTCATATATCTAGAGTGCTTAGCATTATCGGCAAAAGAAAAGGCTTGTTCATCGTGAATAACAAATTCAGCGAGACCGTCTCTTTGCTCTCGCTGATTATAAACAAATAACTTACCGTCAAAAGATAACTGCGTTTGGGTAGGTTCGACGTGGCCTTGTCGAGGTGCACACTGAGGGTAATGCCTGTTAAGATGTCCATTACCACTACCAGACGAAAATAATTTAGCACAGTACTTACATCGAGCTTTTCGGATGCCGTCCACCGTAACTACATCAAAATGATTCCAACACTCGGCTTTCTTTTTTTTCCCCTTTTGGACTTCTGGCTCATTACCGGAGGCATTGCTCGGCCCTTCTTCATCATGACCAGGCATAGGGTTAAGATTATGCCACGGAGTAGTAGCTTCGCCAACCGAGCTGCGTCCTTGACTATAATGCGGGGGGTCTTGATCAGGCGTGTATTCAAAATCTGGAATGTTTTGATTGAACTCCCAATTGGCTTGGGTATCTATCATACAGCCTGTACTCATTCGTCCAGGAACGAATGGTTGTGGTGGTGCTTGGATTGGTGTTTGTGATGGCCGTGGTGCTGGCGCTCGTGTTTGTGATGATGATGATGTTTTTCGTGATGATGATCCACGCCTCAGTTTCTTCAATAATCCAGCCATATTTGATGCTAAATAAAATTAGTAAGAGTAACTAAATACACAAGTATAAGAGCAGTAATTAATAATTAGAAATAACAATTAAAAGAATTAAAGAGTAACAAATGAATTACTGAGGGTAATTCGAAATTGGAGAGAGTTAGTAATTAAAAAAAATTAGTAATAGTAATTGATAAATATAAAAATTCACTAATTACTAGACAAAAGAATTAGAGAATAACAAATTAATAAGAGGAGTGATTAGTAATTAAAATTTAGCAAAAGTAGTAATTAGTAAACAAGAGTAATAATATGCAAGAGTACTAATTAGTAAATAAGAGTAGTAATTAGAAATAGTAGTAATTAGCAAGAGTAGCAAAGCTTGTAGAAATGTAGAATGTTTATATAAGAGAGAGTAAGAAGATTGGTGTGAAAAATTAAAGAGAAATTGTGTGAATTTATAGATTTTTGAAACTTCACAAAAGACCAAAATACCCCTAAAAACTATCCGTTTATAGTTGTTGGGGAGGGTAAGAGTGTAAAAACCTTAAAAGAGTTGGAAAAATTAAGTTAGACTAAAATACCCCCCAAACTAGCCGTTATATTGCTGTTCGGGGGGTAAAAGTGAAATTTTGGAAATGAATGGGGAATAAATTCGTTGGGAGAAAAGGGGGGAAACACCAAAATTTTAAACAGGTGGGGCCTGCTGAAAAGGGCCAGAAACCGGGCCAATCCCGGGCCGGAAATTTGGGCCAAACCCGGGCCTCTTTTCGGGCCGGGCCCGGGCTTTTTCTCAGAAATGCTTGGCCTGGTCCAAGCCCAGGCTCTGAGCCTACTTATTTCGGGCATGTACTGTTCATGCAAGGGCCGGGCCAGTCCGGGCTTTTTTCAGGGCGGGTCGGGTTGGGCCGCGGGCTGCCCGGCCCATTTGACAACTCTAATTGTTCATTCTACTCCAAGAGAGAGAAAGAGAGACAGAAAGAAAAAAGTGGGTCATAAAGAGAGAAAAAAGGGTTGAAAGATGATTAAATGGGGAGAAAAAATAAAATTTTAAAAAATATAAAAAGGATAAACGTAAAAAAATACATATGAAATCTTTCTTGATTAAAAAAGTGATAAATTTTTTAAAATAATTTTTAAAAAAATATGATTAATTAATTAAGGATAGAAAGAATATATTTTATTATTTATACAATTAAATTTACATATATTTTCTTGAAGTATCTGAGCCTTTGAAGTAGGAGACACCACACCATTATAGCTTGCTATTTAGGTGCCGAACTTGTATTTTTGTGAACTTTGGTGCCCACAGCTTTGCTTTGGAGTCGCCGTTATGACCGTTGACAGTTTGATAAAGAGACACCTCACTGTTGCCCATTAGAGGCTTAGGGGGTTTGGGGTGGAGATTAGCTGCCCATAACTTCCGGGTTAAGTAAAGTAATCATAGCAATTATGAATACTTGACCAGTTGATTCTCTTTTAAATATCTTTGAGGTCACCTTGGTGTAAACTTTCTGCGTAAATAATATTTTTGGTTCTTTATTTTCGTCTGTAAAATTTTAATCGATGACATGTTTTTAATGATTTTTTTAGTTTCCTCTTCAGTCACTAATTTGGTCCTTTGGTCACCAAGAAGCCACATAAATTTGAGGCTTAATGCCATTCAACTCCCTGAATTCGTTTAGTTTTGCACATAATTCTTAACTTTCCAAACTGCGCCCCCCCCCCCCCCCCCCCCCCCCCGCGCCCGCCCGAAATCTACTTGTGATTATTTATGTTCGGGAAAGGGTTCATGCGAGCAAAATTGGTTTAACAACAAAAAATAATTCTAGTGACATAAATAATAAATTTAGTAAATACTAAAGTTATGATCACACTTGCGTCCCTTCAAGTTTTATTTTCTAGACAGCCCCCCCCCCCCCCCCCCCCCCCCAATCTTATCTCTAAATAAGACATCACCTTGGTGACTTTTACCACGGTGCCTACGGATATAAAAAAGAAAAGGTCCTTATAACCCCTCATCATTGCCGACATCACCAAATGGAGAAAATCAAATAAAAATAACATTTTTTTGGATCGAGTAGTAGAAGTCAAGCATCACATGTCTCTTTGCAATCCAAATACCCAACGCAACATCGACAGTAAGAGTACAACAAAATTCAGAAAAGTCTAGAGAATCTCTAAGGAGGGAGGGCTTCTTGAAATTTTAATCATTATTTTGATATGAGAATTTATTTCGAGTATTTAGAGGTTTGTAGTTAAACCCTAAGAAATTTTGTAATTGTTGAAATCCTAATTATAACTTTTGGATATAATTGATTTAGAAGATCAAAGGTTTGAGTTAAATTACACAATTGGAGGTAAATGTTTACTTTGTTGAAATCTAAATCAGGGTTAGACTAATTTTTCGTTTAATAGTTTAATTGTTCAATCTGTGTGCCTCAATTTGGTGCCATCACTCCGTGGCGACGTCTGAAAACTTGTTATGTGTACGATTGTGTCGATTTCTATGTAATTATTGTGCACGATTGAAATTTCCATTTTTATTGATAGCTTGATTTTTGTGCCACCACGTTATAGCCTTGGCTGAATTTTTCTCCGATGTTCTTTACTTCTAGATTTTCATGTCAGCGTACACTTTTTTCCCACTTCGTTTCTGTAGTGCTACTGAGTGAAAGATATATTTTGCTCATACATTTATGGTATTTTGGAATCTTTTACTCATCTTTGGAGATGGTGATGAGTATTCTAACCAACCAATTTTCATTTTACTAATTCAACTTTCTTTTTGCAATTCCAGGTTTGTCTACTCAGGTGCCACACCATGTGTCACCTCCCAAATAAGCATTTATAATGAGTATATATTTACAAAAGAAAAATAAGATGAACAAGATATATATATATATATATATATATATATATATATATATATATATATATATATATCTTGTTCATCTTATTTTTCTTTTGTAAATATATACTCATTCCTTTATTCAACTGTTGTTGGGTTAAATAAACACTGATTTAAGTGATACAATTCCGATTGAATTCGTCTTTGCCTTATCTGTAATCTGTGTATAAAATTTAGTATATTCCAATAGCATGTGTAATAATCCCCTGTATTGCTTGTAAAATCCGGTAATGTTTAGTCATATAATTTTGGGTAACTATTGAGCGTCACTAAGCGTGGGCCTTAGGCCACTAAATATCTTACCAATACCTTTACATCAACTAAGTGACTTGTTGGTATCTCGCCTAATTTTTTAGTTGTATGTGTGGAGCTTATTCTGTGAGTCATGTCATAGTGTATGTGACTTTCTATTTTTGACTTATTCACGTGGATTGAAAAGTGGGCTAATTCAGTGGGATGAGTTAGAAATCGCGATCTTATTTTCTGAATCTTGTCTTACGTCTCAGTGATGACACGTGTGACCTTATTCTGAATAGCTCTTTAGTGTCTGTCTCCGTAAGAAGATATATTTTGGCATTTTGAAATTCGGTCTGACATTGGTTCCATTAAAATTTTGTACATCCGTAATCTCGTTTTCTTAGACATTTTATATTCCTTTTGATTGGTCCTTTGAGTTACCTTACTGGACATTTGGTTCACTCCCTTATTATTTTCCTTTCAGGTGATCAGTAGGTGAGATTGGATTACAGGGCTAGCTGCGTGACTGAGAGCTAGCTGTTTTTATCTTATAGTCAATATTAGCATTTTTAAATGTAATAATTAAGACAAGTTGAACTTGCTTAGATTTTATTTTGGAACTCCGTGTCGGAGTAATTTGGATTTTATAATTGCTTTAGGCCGTTATGACATTTATTGATATATCTTTGAGATTGATTAATCGATGCTTTGAATGACTACTTGGGAGACTGTGTAATATTTTTGAGGTTTTCTAACTTTATTTATTTGAAATTAACGCTCCAAAAATTTGGGGCGTTACAGTTGATATCAGAGCTATAAGTTTATAACTCTTGTAGACTCATGATTAGGATCAGAAAAGTTATGAGATGGGTAAGATGGGTATATTTAAGTTTATTGTCTTAGTCAGTATTTGATTCTAGTTTTTTCTTGTAGTAATGGCAAACAGTTGTAATAATAGGCTAGTCAACAATAGAAATGTGGAGCATGAGAACGTCACAGGGAACGAGAATCAGCCAGATCTTCTGACTATCCTAGCAAATTAGCAAGCTCAACTGACTCAACTACTGGCCAACTAGCAAGCTCAGGTAAATTAGCAAAATCTACCTAACCCATAACAAAATCTGAATCACGAGCAGGCTCAGACCCGTAGCTTATTATAGCAATTTGATAAGAAGAATGTAGAACATTTTTTGGGGTACAAACGACCCAATTGTGGCAGAGAAGTGGATATCTTGACTTGAGAAGGTATTTAGGCCTATGGGTTGCACTGATGAGGAAAAGATAGAACTCACAGTGTATAAGCTACATGGGGAAGCAAACCACTGGTGGAAAACTATTGAGGATAGTAAAACGGTGGAACAACACAAAACGATGACATATGATCAATTTAAGGACTTGTTTTTTTACCGCTACTTTCTTAGGAGTGTAAAAGAACATATGTATCGTGATTTTCTTAACCTAAGGCAGGGGAGAATGAGAGTGTCAATGAGTATGACGTCAAGTTTATACGACTATCTTGTTATGGTAAGCAGCTGATGGAATATAGTGCAGATGTTCACTTGGGGTCTCAAGCTTAGAACTAGGTAGCACATTGTTCCAATTCCATTTGACACCTACATTCGGTGGGTTGACATTGCAAAGACAATCGAGGCTGAGGCGAGGAACTACAGAGAGAGGAAAGACGCCAAGGCAGGCAAGAAAGACTGCTCAGAGCTAGCCCAGTCACACAGGCACAAGGCAATTATAAGTGAAGACAAACATCTTCGTTTATTTCTTTTGGTCAGAGGGGCCAAAGTCAGAGGCAAGGTTAGGCTCATAGTAAGTTGAGTAGGGGTTTTGCGTCAAAACTCTATTCCGAGGCCTCCGTCTACAGGTTTTAATCCTGTTTTTTAGAGGTGCAATAAGTCACATGGAGGTCAAAATTACCATTGGGATATGGAAGCATACTTCAGGTGTGGCCAAAAGGGTCACCATATCAGAGATTGTCCTGTTCCAGCATCAGGGAAATCTGCCCGCAAGGTTTAGTTGTAGCGAGTACAGCTTCGGGCCCAAGACAGAGTATGAGTCAGTCAGCAGGAGGGCAGAAACCTAAGGCTACCGGTAAGGTATTCAACATGACAGCTAAGGATGCATCGGGTTCAAAGGATGTTGTGGCAGGTATAATTCAAATTAACTCAATTAATGCGCATGTATTATTTGACTCTAGTGCCATACACTCTTTTGTTTCTCTTTTATTTATATGTTGTCTTGGGGTTAAACCCACTACAAGAAAAAAAGGCTTTTAGCGACAGGAAAATCCGTCGCTAAATGTTTTAGCAACGAATTTACCGTCGCTAAAAGTCCTTCGTATAAAAGCTCGTTACTAATAATTTGGCGACGGAATTTTCAAATCCGTCGTGTAATATTTAAGTTTTTGCGACGAATTTATTTATTAATTAGCGATGAAATATTCGTCTCTAATTATATTTTAAGTATTTTAATTTTTTTTTTTGTTAAATTAGCGACGGAATAAAAATGTTTTAGCGACGGAGTATTCCGTCGCTAAATGTCTTATTTAGCGATATAATAACCCGTCGCTAAAAAAAAAGATAGTAATAAAAAAAATTTAGCGACGAATATAATCCGTCGCCAAAAGTCAAAAAAAAATTAAAATATATATTTTTTATTTTTCTAATGCCCAAACCTATAATAAAAAATAAATCCTCAACAACAACGTGCAATAATCAATACATAAAGAAATATGTATAATTAATCATAAAAAAGACTCATTATGTACAGGTTGGGAACCAGATATAGCCGGTTAGGGGAGGGGAGAAGAGTACAAGCTGGGCACGGGGGCTGGGGGGGAGCTGGGACCGGGCACGAGAAGGGGCTCATCAGGGGTTGCTGAGTCCAGGATCTGGATCTTGCTGATTCGGGGCCGGCTCGGCATGTCCAGCTGCGGTACCCTGCTGATCCTGCTCCCTGATCATCCTCAACACCACCGTAGCAATACGTGCGATCTCCTCATCGTCCAACGGATGTCGAGGAGCCGGTGTCTGTGGAGGGGCAACGGGGGGTGAGGACACTCCTATCACGGCACGAGCAGTCCAACTAGGCAGGCCGTGTATGCGGCCTCTCGGCCGATTGACGACCTCCGGCGTATCTAGTCATCGCTTCAATGCCCCAATACTCGCACCCGTACTAGTGGACGCTGATGGCTGTCCGGACTGCTCCTCGGACCCCCTAAGCTGTTCATACTGGGACTGGAAAAATATTGATATAAAGATATGTTAGGGCATTAATTAACGCAACGACATTGAGGATAGAAAGACAAAAAATTAACAATTTAAACAAATTGACTCACATTGATTCACCGGGAAATATCTGAAATATAGTCCACGCCCGGTGCACCTCGTCCTTGTCCTTCTTCAGTACATGCGTCTGATTATACGTCAGAGCTACGACATCATCGTCCTCCAGATCCGGGTGCTCTACCGCATTCTTGTGTCGGACAATGTCGTGTGGCACCGACCCCCCTGTGTGCGTCGGATCTTTGTTCTGTCTATTATCAGCCCCGCTCTTACTCTTGGCGTCCAACCTGGATCCGCAGCCCACCGATCTATCATCGTCATCCATACGGTCGGAGATATCCAATGTGGGGGATATCTCGTCATCTCCGTCATCAGGGCACCCTCGGGCAGCATCTTCCTCGCCCGGTCCCTTGCGTTGTGGAGCCATCGGTGGTAATTCTTGTCGATGTAAGCAAAGAAGGCATGCTGCCCCAGTGCCTGCTGCTCAGGCGAGTCAAATGTGAACCCCTCATGTAAGGCATTCAATAACACAAATTAACTACAGAAAACAAACTCTAATTAAACAAATACTATCGCTGAAAAAAATACTTCACCGTACCAGCCACTCCTCCCATAGGGACTCCCTCGCAGCGACATCCCAGTCCTTCCACTACAGGCGTGGCTCGAAGAATCGGCCCTTCACAAGAACGCCGATCTTCATCCTTGCCTGATTCTCCAGGACTCTGCCAAAGAAGTAAATAAATAATTTGATACAATTCAAATATAAATTAATACCCCAAAATTTTAAATATAAGGCATGATGTGATATTTTTAAATATTAACACCCCAAAAACAGTAATAAATTAACATTCAATCTTATTGGGTCCCATCCTCCTTCAATTATCTCAATATCTCAAATGCTCAATGCACAATTAACAACATAAAATCATCAATTAATAATCGCAATTACTTCATATGCACAACTAATAACCTAAATTCATCAATTAACAACCTAAAATCACAGATCAATAATCAAAATTCTCAAATGCACAATTAACAACCTAAAATCATCAAACAAATGATCAATGTTCAAATGGGAAAAAATTGTTCAAAATGTACATATCCGATGCGCTTGAATTATTTCAATTTAGGGTTCGATTGTATTAGAGCATTCAATTTAAGGTTCAATTAGGGGTTCAATTAGTTTAATTTAGGGTTTGGTTCAATTAGGACATTCAATTTAGGGTTTAATTAGGGTTCAATTACAGCAGTTTAGGGTTCAATTAGGGGGTTCTATTGATTCAATTTAGGGTTCGATTGATTTGGGGCATTTAATTTAAGGTTCAATTATTTCAATTTAGGGTTCGATTGGATCAGGGCATTCAATTAGGGGTTCAATTAGTTTAATTTAGGCTTCGATTCGATTAGGGCATTCAATTTAGGATTTAATTATGGTTCAATTACTTCAATTTAGGGTGAATTTTTGGGGTTCTATTAGTTCAATTTAGGATTCGGTTGATTTAGGGCATTCAATTTAGGGTTCAATTAGTTCAATTTAGGGTTTGGTTGGATTAGGGCATTCAATTAGGGGTTCAATTAGTTTAATTTAGGGTTCGATTATTTTAAGGTTCAATTAGCAATTTAGGGTTTAATTATGTGGTTTAATTAAGTAAGTGGCCACATATACGATCTTGACACTTGTCGACAGCAGTGCAATGTATATATGTAAATAATTATACCAAACTAGTCAATGGATAACATCTCTACTTTGACCAAATTTGGTGTCATGCATCCATCTTTTCTTGGAATGACGTCCAACTTTAATTTTGTCTAACCGAGTTTAATACACTCTATAATTTTAGTGCCTTTATTTGTTTGGTTGCCATTAATTTAGTCTCATAGAATATACATTCATAGACCTTTCTATTGCTCGTCTTTTAGAACATTTGTTTATAGTCGTTTGCACTTTTGCATCACCCTCTCTGTATACAAAAACCAAAAGAGCCCAAAATTATTTTGAAGAGTAGAGTAAAATAATTCCAGTAGCTCACTGACCCTGATCTCTTACTTGGTCAGCATCTCTAGTTGCCCTTGCCACGTCTACTGCATCTCGCCATATGAGAAATGAAGGAGCTAAATGAACAACTTCAAGAGTTACTTGATAGGGGGTTCATATGCCATAGCGTGTCACCTCGAGGTGCTCCTGTCTTGTTCATCAAGAAGAAGGATGGCATTTTGAGACTTTCGTTGACTACCGTGAGTGAAATAAGATCACTATCCGTAACAAATATTCCTTATCGTGCATAGGTGATTTGTTTGACCAATTTCAGGGAGTAAGGTTTTTCTCGAAGATAGATTTGCGTTCTGGATATCATCAGCTAAAAGTTAGGACTGAGAATGTGCCAAAGACTACAGTTAGGACTCGTTACAGTCACTACAAGTTCTTAGTGATGCCTTTTGGGTTGTTTAATGCCTCTACTGCTTTTATAGATCTAATGAATCATGTGTTTAGGCAGTATTTGGATCGGCTTGTTATTGTTTTTAGTGATGATAATTTGGTATACTCTAAGTTAGAAGAGGAATATAGCGAGCGCATGAAGATTATCCTACAAACTTTGAAGGATAATCAGCAGCTGTATGCTAAGTTTAAGAAATGCGAGTTTTGCCTTGAGCAAGTTACATTTCTTGGACATGTGGTGTCCAAGGATGGATTAGTTGTTGACCCCTCTAAGGTTGCGCCGGTGACTAATTGGCAAAGGCCTAGCACTATTATTGAAGTGCTAAGCTTTTTGGGATTGAAAGGTTACTACCGTCGATTTGTAGAAGATTTTTTGAGAATAAATATGCCTTTAACTCAGTTGACTAAGAAGAACACCCAATTTGTTTGCACCGAGGAGTGTGAAGAATACAGAAGAGGTGATGTGCATTTCAGGTGGTAGGGTTTAGTAGTTATATGTTCCCAACCTATCTTGGTTGCACCTAAGGGCCCAGCGGGAGTCCTATTTTTCACGACACGTCGGCACCACAAATATTCAACGCTTCCAAACAGTCAAAACATGCAAGCTCAAGGCAAGTGCATTTTTCACTTTTTCTACGTGACTTCGTCACTAAGAAACTGATTCTTGTGCGACGCCTCATCACGCTTCGACCGTCGCACGTCGCTCATCGGGAGACCTTGGCACTTGCCCAAGGAAGTGGGCCTTAGCATTCCCCTTAGGGTCAGCCTCGGCCTTGGCCTTCCCCTTGGGGTTGGCCTTGGCCTTCCCCTTGGGGTTGGCCTTGGCCTTTCCCCAAGGGTTGGCCTTTGGCCTCCATACTTAACACCTTCACTTCTCTTCAAGGGACCATACATCGTCCACAACCCTTGTCGTCTGTCGCCTGGACGCCACTCTGTGACCCCATCGCCCAGACGTCATCTCCGCGACCCCCATCGCCCGTCGTTCAAAAGTCGTCGGTGCCCGCCCACCATCTCCACAACCCTCGTCGCTGGTGCCAGCATCAACTCTTCGACCCATGTCGCCCACGTGCCGTCTCAAAGACCCCCGGCGCCCGTGCACCAATTCCATGATGCTCGTTGTCCGTCACCCAAGCGCCGTCTCCGTGACCCCTGTCCCCGGTGTCCGGGTGCCGCACTCCAATACTCTGCTGTGCAATGCGCCGTGCCACTGATACAATCACGCCCCTGGCTCCTTGTCACACTACAGTGCCCCCGGCACCTCACTCACTCCGTCGCGTCAATACACCACACCCCTAGCTCTCTGTCACACTACCATGCCCCCGGCATCTCACACACTCCGTTGCGCCCATGCGCCACAATCGTGTTACATGCCCCCCGAGCACCACACTCATTCACCATACCATGTGCCACTACCATGGACGTGGAACATGCTTTGACCCACTTTTTGGAGTCTGCAGCATCTCACGGGGATAGGCAACTCCTCCGCGACACTATCTCCTCCAGGGAGCTTTTCAACTCCCTTTCTATCAGGTAGACGGCTCCTCCGAGATGCTACCGCGGCCAGTCGGGTAGACGGTTCCTCCGAGATGCTAGCTTGACGCACTCTGAGTGTTCCGGCATAAGGACTCACCCGCAGGGATAGGTGACTCCTCCAGGACACTATCTTTGCCAGGGAGCTCTTCAACTCCCCTTTCGCCAGGTATACGGCTCCTCCGGGATGCTACCTCAGCCAGTCAGGTAGACGGTTCCTCCAAGACACTATATATATATATATATATATATATATATATATATATATATATATATATATATATAGACACACACACACACACACACACATACGTGATCCCTTACCCTCGCTGGTAACTCCGTCTATCCATGGTGGATGGACGGATCAGATCTAACTTTAAAAAAAAAAATCATCATCCGCTACATTATCTAGCGAACAGTGATTTTGACCAAAATACCTTGAAAGTATTTAATGAGTCAGAGGGATTCACATGCAAACACGAGAGTAATATTGTGAATTTCACCGTCTACTACATTATGTGGCGAATGACGAAGTTCACTTAAAAAAATAGATCTGGCCTGTCCATTCGGAATGGATGGACAGCCAGATGACATTGACAACTTACCTTAAGTTGCATGTGCGAGTAACGGATCAACTCTCATATATATAATATTTTTCAGTAACAAAAGTAAGTGAAATTTTCTCGTCATTTTTTTCTAAGTTAATTTCAATGAAATCGATGTTCTTTGTCACTTTTGTTTTTCCACCATGATTCATCCGATACGCACTAAATCGAAAATAGACTAATTTGCAATGATTTTTCTAAACCAAAAAACAAAAATAGACATTTGGAAAGTTAGGATTATGTGCCAAAATGAGCAAAACTAAGGAGTGAATGGCATTAAGTCAAAAATTACGGGGCTTTAGGTGGCAAAACTTGAAGAACTGAGGGACTATTCTGACAGCCAGGGGCTGAATAGCCGACACAAGTAAAGATAAATGATTAATCATAGACAAATTCATAGATAAAGCATCAATTAGAAATTACAAGCAAATATAAAGAACTGAAAATAGAATATGACCTCTACGTTTTGATGGATTCAGTGGGTACATTTGGGGTCCAACGCTACCACGTGCAAACTTCAAAGATGCTACGCACGAAAAATCTAGCTCACAAACTCTCTGGCGAAAATATACCCTAGCGTTTGTGGATTTCAGCTCTTTGTTTCTCTGACTCCATATTTCTCCTTTCTCCGTTCCCTTTCTACCTTTAGTGAGGATCTTCCGTCCAGGCCCCTACAACCAAATAGGTTTGTAGTATACCTTCAGGATTGGCTGGGAGGTGATTTTAGGTGGGCAAGATGATGGCTAGTCCGAGTTATGGATACGCCAACACGGAGGAGATGGCTTCCGTGAATTAGAGTGGTTGGCTTACTCCGGGTGATCCCACACGCGTTTGGGCTGTGCGTGAGCGGTGGGGGCGTGTACTTTGGTGGGTCGGTTTATTGATTTTCAAAAGTTTTCCACACGCTGCGTGCAACATGAGGTCCAAGAATGTTAGGATGATGGGGGCCTTACAAGGATTGAGCGGGTGAAGAATATCTTCATATTTCACTTTCAAAACGGAGGCTGCTCGTGAACTTTTTTGGTAGGAAACCCATGGAACTTGTGCGGTGCGTTGCTTATTCTCACGGCTTTGGTGTCGAATACTCCGCTTCATGAACATTGGTTTGATGCCATCTCTGCTTGGATACAGTTGAAGCAATTGGATTTTGAGTATTTCAATGCAGAGGATGCGGAGCTTATTGGTCTTGCGGCTGGTCCGGTGCTGGCGTTTGATTGGCCTCCGAATACTAGGCAACAATATGATTTTATTCGAGTTCAAGTGCGGATTAATCCTTTCAAATAGCTGGTGCCAGGGGCTTTTGTTCAGCTGCTAGAGAATCATCAGCCTTGGTGGATCTCTTTTAGCTATGAGAAGGTGTTTAGGGGGTGCTTTCAATGTGGTGTAATTGGCCATTCCAATTATATGTGTTTAAAGTCGTTGGATGAGGTGAGGGGTGTGGTTGATCGGGCTTATGCTCGCTCTGATTTAGCGAGGAGGCATTTTGACCTGTTAATGCAAACCAATCGGACTCTGTGTGATGATCATCTGTTGGCTTGGCCAAATAAAAATTTCAATATGACAAGTCATCTACAATTTATGGATAATAATTCTGATAAAGTGGCCTTGCAATTTGAGGTCCATGAACGACGGCGATCCTTGAAGTGTATACAATCACTGGGAGGACTAAATGCGTTGCATCTTTCTGGGGGATCTGGATCTTCTGATGGATCATTGTATGTTTCTGGGGAGACCATGAGTGCATCACCACATGCCATGAATTTACTGGAATTGACGGTAGAGGATGGTGTGGAGGGAACCTCAGTGTTTTCGATGACCGGCGCCGGAAGCAGCATGTTACTGGCGGCTGAAACTACCATGTCTCGCGTGGGCCTGAGTTGAGGGCTGTTGGATCGATTGGGCCTAAAGAGTCTTCTTCTATTGCACAGCCTATCCATTTTCATCCAAATTAGACCAGATGTTGGTTCTACACAGGACAGTCCAACTACATAGGATTTGGGCCTAAGGGGTTGGACAGTGTCACGGCCCAAGATAATTTACTGATAGGGCAGTCTCTTATGGACTTGGACAGGAAGGCCTAGTTTTATGGCTGGGCATGCCGTGGCTAGCCCAGTCATTTCAGATCGGCAACCTCTGGATGAGCCCACTCCTAAGTTGAGTCGGGGTGTGGCTAGGGCTCGTTTGTCCGATTTGCTGGGGGCTCACAGTGATTCTTTGTTACCTACTGCAGTTAAAGGCAGTGGTTTTCATATAATTGCACCTAGTTTTTTGCCTAGCGCCATTTCGTTAGTTCCACATGATCAAAACTCGGACCCGGAGACTGATCCTTCGGAGGATTTATGAGGTTCATCACATACGGCTTATGTTTTGGTTATTTTAGTATTCTTGGATCCTAGTTCGGCAACATTTCTTAGAGGCAACATTCAAGGTCGGTTGGCTCTCGCACGTCTGAAACAACCTAATTGGATTCTTATAAGCGTACATAGAGTCTAGCGAATGGAGCTTTTCACAAATGACAACGGGCAACAACTGGGCAGAAACTGTTGCTGCCAGGTATGATGTTTTATTTTATTCCACCATCTATGTTGTTAGCCTCTGGCTCTATGACTATTGATATGAATATGATGCCTTTACTGGGGTTTTGGTAGAGTTGTCAAATGGGCCGGGCGGCCCGCGGGCTGGCCTGGCCCCTTTGATGAATAGTGCTGGCCCGGCCTTTTAGGGCCTGGGCCAGGCTTACATTTCCCAGGAAAAAGCCCGGGCCCGGCCCGGTTTTGGCCCAGGTTTGGCCCGGCCAGGGTTAGGCTCCCCTCTTTACTTTTGAAATTTCACTTTTCCCCCTTTCCCCCCAATGGATTTATTCCCCTTTTCCCCCCTAAACAGTACTGAAGATTTAAGTAATGCGAAGAATAATAACACATCTTTAAGTTATTGATTTTTTTTCTTTATAAATATAGTGGTCATGGGATCGAGTAAATTTCCAACATCTTTATGTATTGAAATTGCTGACCCCAATGCATCGTGTACCCCACATTTGCTGTATTTTGTCAATTTATGTTACAATTTGAGTGGGCTGGAACTTGGAATCTGTTAAGGACGCTTTAATAAAGCGTCCTTAACAGCAAATTACCATAATTAAAAAAACCCTTACCTTGAATAACAAGAAAATGCCAAAAAAAATTAAAAAAAAAAAAAAGAAAATTGGGCTCGGGCCGGCCCAAGCCCGACCTTAAATGTTGGGCCTAGGGCCTGGGCTTGGACCGGGCCCAGATATCCTCAGAACCAGGCCCGGCCCAGTTGGCAGCCCCCTTGGCCCGGCCCCGGCCCGATTTGTTGGAGGCCCGATGGGCTGGGCCGGCCCAAGCCCGGCCCATTTGACATCTCTAGGTTTTGGTGGTTGTCCCAAAACAACCCCACTGGGACCCATGAAACTTTTCAGTTGGAACTGTCGGGGGCTCAGGAACACCTACACAGTTCGTGCACTCAGAAGATCCATCTGAAATGCCAGACCCAACATTGTGTACCTAATGAAAACCAAATATGAGGTACAATGTGTATCTCGTAAGTTATATCGTCACGGGTATACATCGTCGATAAGGGTGGACTCTTCTGGCTCTGATAGAGGACTGTGGCTAGGGTGGAAGGACTTGGTCCACATGACCTTCATTTTTAAGAATGATCACCTTATCTTCTTGAATGTTGAAGATGAATTTCATCTTTCTTGGCACGTGGGGTTTATTTATGGACATCCTATCATGTCTGTGTGTAAAAGGGGGTGTGGAATTATCTTTCTCTTATTTTGGCGCAGTACAAGGAGGCATTGTATTTGTCAAGTGATTTCAATCAAGTGCTTTCACTTGCGGATAAATGCAGACTTCATTGTACCTTTCTTTCGGGTTGTTCTGATTTATAAGAATTCCTTGATGGCGTGGGCCTTATTTTTGTTCACCTTAGTGGACCAAAATACACCTGGACTAATGACAAAGATGCTAGTGCCTGTACATATGAGGTGCTTGATCGGGCGTTTGTCAATCTTTCTTGGCAAACGATGTTTCCTTCAACAACAGGTGTGAACATGTCTATATCGAGGTCAAATCATGCACCCTTTTTTGTTAAATACAAATCCAGTTTGTAGTTGCCAAGTTAGGCCCTTTTGTTTTGAGGCTCTATGTCTCCATTACCCAACTTGTCATCAACTTGTTAGATCGGTCTGGGACTTCCCAATCGAGGGTTCTCCTATGTTTCATTTGGTACAACATATTCATTTTTAGAAAGACGCTCTGAAAATATGGAATCAAGCCTCTATAAGAAACCTTGCCTTACGTATTAATGAGGTTCAGTTACTTATCACTAAGGGGCAGGAACATGTTGATACGGTAATTGAACAATGTCATGATCGGGCATCGCTCGCTGAACTGGATCATCTCTTGGAATGTGAAGAGCACTATTGGGCTCAACAGAGTGGAGAGCGTTGGCTACTGTTAGGTGATCGTAACACTAAGCCTTTTCATTTTATGTGTCACATTCGTAACCAACGGAACTATATAGATACTTTTCTTCTTCCAGGGGCTGTTTGGACTAGGGATAAATAGTTGATTCGTGATCTGTTCCAAGATCATTTTTGCCATTTATTCTCTAGTTCAGAGATTTTCACCCTTGATCGAAACTTTGACACTTTTTCGATCTCAGCCATCTGAGTGTCAGGCTCTCTTATGCAAAATTAGAGTTACCGGAACGGCTTTTTCAGCCCATGAAGTTTTCTTAGCTCTCAAACAACTTGGAGGGCTTAAGACCCCTGGACAGGATGAGATGCCAGCTTTGTTCTATCAACACTATTGGACTTTGGTGGTCTCTTCAGTTATCTCAGTTGTGTTGTCGGTCCTCCGATTGGGCAAAATGCTCAAGGAAATTAACAAGACTTTCATTGTTCTCATTCCTAAAAAAAGTCATCCTGAACATGTTACTGACTTTAGGCCCATTAGCTTGTGTAATGTCATTTACAAACTCATTTCTAGGGTCTTAGTTGGCCGACTTCGGTTTGTGATAGGATCATTTATTTCTAAGTTCCAAAATAGGTTTGTCCTAGAGAGACATATTCAGGATATTATTCTTATAGCTTAGGAGCTTGTGAATTTTATTGGTGTCGAAATGAAAGAAAGGTTAGTTTGGCTGCTTTGAAGGTGGATATGAAGTAAGGCCTATGATCGTATTCGTTAAGGATTCCCTAGAGCAAGTGCTTCGTACTTTTGGTTTTTCCTTGGGTTGGATTTAGTTAATTATGCAATGTGTGTCTATGGTATTGTATTTGGTCTTGGTCAATGACACGTCAGGCCCATTGTGCATTCCAAAATGAAGACTTCGTCAAGGGGACCCAATCTCTCCATTTCTTTTCATCTTATGTGCTGAAACACTGTCTGTTGTTCTATGCACGGGCATGTCTTCGGGCAAACTGAGTGGTATAACAATGTCTTGGTATTCTCCTCATATTTCACATCTTTTTTTCGCTAACGATAGTTTTCTTTTCTTCCATCTGAAGTATAACTCGATCCGCTACCTTCAAGCTACTTTTATGAGCTATTGTCGTCAGTGAGGACAATTGATCAATTTGATAAATCTACGCTTAATGTTAGCATGAACACTCTATGGACGGTGGCCAAATTTGCTCGACGTACGTTCAATGTTCCACTGGGGCCGAGTTCGGGTAAATATTTAGGGATTCAATTGGATTGGCTGGATCATAAATAGGAAATTTCATTATTAGATCACATTCATAGCAAATATTAGGGTTGAATGGGGCTTCTCCTGAACCGTGTAGGTCGCCTGACCTTGATTAAATCAGTGTAATGGCCCATGCTTAGTAATTATATGTTAGTAGTTCACTTCCCTGCATCCTTCTACTATACGGTGCATTCTATGTTTGCTAATTTCTTCTGGGCTGTCTCAACCAATGCTAGGCACATCCATTGAATCAGCTGGAATCATTTATGTCAACCCCTTGGTCAAGGGAGTTTGGATGTCCGGAACATCCAGTGGATGAATCAGGCGCTTCTAGCCAAGATTGGGGCTCGTATGTTATGGGAACCTGAGAGCTTGTTGAGTAGGGTTTTACTGGGAAATACCTGTCAGCGATCCAATTTCCTTCAGTGTAAATCTCGAGGCAACTCTTCGTACTGTTGGCGTAGTGTTTTGTTTGGCCGATACTTACTCCTTAAAGGGTTATGGCGTCAGTTTACCACAACCTCTACATTTAGGTTTTGGGACGATAATTGGATTCCAGAATTCTCTGCCAATCCATTTCCTGTCTACAATCTCTTTCTACCTAAGATTGGACATTATCAGATGTTCTTGATCCGCAGCAGGGATGAAGCATCATAAATTAGCAGAATCTCTGCCAGCCCAGGTTGTTCAAGCCATTTAATGTTTATACCTATCAAGATTTGCTACCCAAAACAATGGTATTGGGCGCCTACAACCCATGGAAAATTCACGGTTGGCTCCACTTATCAGCTTCTTGCAATGGAAGGTCGGGTGCACCTTACATTTCCACCTATTCCAATCCAAGCTTGGTCTCGTCTGTGGAAGTTGAAGCTTCCCCTTAAGCTTTAACTTTTCCCCTGGAAATGTCTTTGGGATCGCCTTCCCACTCCAGTAGCGTTGAATCATAGAAATCTTTTAGTGGTGACATCATGCACTTTATGTCTTCAATTTGATGAATCGGCCACACATTTGTTCCTACAACGTGAGACCGTCTGACCTGTTTAGTTTGGGGGAAATCTTGGTTTGCAAATGGATACTCAGCGTTGCTTTCTCTCTGATTGGTTAGTAGCTTGGCTTCTTCAACCTTTGCGTTTGCAGGCCATACCTTCCTACACCTTCAGCTTGGTGGCCTATACTCCGTGGTGCATTTGGCTAGCACGCGATCAAGTGGTGTTTAGAGGCTCCAGTTTTTGTCCAATTAATATCATTGCTCATGTACGTAATCTTTATCAGTTACATCTCTCAGCCTTATCAGCGAAAAAGGCAGTACATAATTCTTTGCCACCTGGTGATGTCATGACTACCCAGGTAGTAGGATCTGTCCTGGGTCCAGGAAATGTCATAATGTTACACTCTTGTTTTTCACTTGAGTCGAGAGTTCGCTCAGTTTCTTTTAGATTTAGTAAGGTTTGGTGTCATGATCGCTTCTGTGTGGATATTGGTATGGAAGCAGTTGATGACACATGGTTACAGGTGGGATCGTTTGCTCGGTCTGTTAATTCTATAGATTGCTCGCTTGCTGTTGTACTTGCTCTCAGTTATACTGTATTCTAGGCTTTGTCACATGCTTTTTGCACATCAAGTTATTTACTAAGGATCTTTCTTTGATGACACAGTTGTCAAGGAAGAGTGATCTTTCTACAACCAGTTCCCCAGTTCTTTTTGACTTCTTTAAAAGATTGGATGTTACACAGTGCATACTAGCCAATAAGCAGCTTTGGCTGAAGTTTGAAGATTAACTTGTTGTGCAGGCCAGTGTTGTATTCCCCTATCCACAGAGACTGGACAGGTATCCCGGATCAAGCTATTTCGCGACCTCGAGGGAAGGGTTAGTGTTCTGACTCCGTAGAGCTGATGATGAGTTGGGAAATGTCCCAGTTACTAGGTTGTTAAGGTGTTGCATGTTCATTCTTGAAATTAGGTTAGCTTGCTTATGGATGTAAATGTACATTGTATGGTTGTCATGTACTATCGTTCTTCGTATTAATGGTAAGATTCTTACCTCTATTCAAAAGCATCCTGCGCAAAACAATTCCTAATTGAGATGAAATAATTTCCAAAGTTTGTTACACAAAAAACTGGCCCCAGTCAGCACACATACATAGACCTGCGCCTTTTTCCGACATTAGTGAGAAACTGAGACTACTTAACCTGGCTCATTCATCAGCTATGTGACTATGGTGACATATTTGAGTGGACAAAATAATAAATTATGCTGGTAAATCTGCCAAAACCTCCGAGACTGGGCAAAATTTGGACTGACCCAAAAGCAAAACCAAGGGGAAGTAAAAAGTCAAAACATCTCGACCGCGCAAAAGGTAAACCACGCTGCTATGCTTCCAGCTTCTGTTTCTTAACTTCATGCTTCTTCGTATCACCTTTCATCTTAGCTTCCCTTCGCTCCCTCTTCACTCCCTTTGCTTTGTTAGGTAGTGGCACGATTCCAACCTATGGAAACAACATCATTTAGTAGAGCGAAGAAACAAACACGATGATGCAGTTACAGGCTCCATGAAGCATAGAAGGAAACCAAACAGAATCAATGCAATATTTGTTCATATTGCGCGCTCACGTGCAGTTGAGGTGACATTGGACAAGCAATCGAGCCTTGTCACCACCCACCACTCCACAATCACAACCACAACCAGGAAAAGAAGAATTGAACTGATTTATCTCACCTGTTGATCTGGCATGTAAATCTTCCCAATTTTTCCTTCTATGGGATCTTTACTAACATTCTTCTCCTGGAAATATATTACGGGAGTAAGCATTTAAAACATCTCATCACAGAGGGAAAGAATTGAAGGCTACAAGGAGTAGATTATAGTTGGACAAACCTTCTTCTTTGTCAACTCCGGAGCTATTTTCATAGCCTCTTTCTTTAAGCCGTCTTCAGGAAGACGATGGCGTCGAACTACCAAATCCATGGAAGGGCCAACTTCAACCAACTCCATTCTTGGAACTACGCTGCCAGACTTCTTAAGCCGCAGTCCGCAGTGAGTAAAGAACACCCTATTTGAAGACACAGCCGTACATACATAAACACGGTCCAACCCAGCAAGGTTCAGATTTGTCACGACCTACGTAGTTGAGATGCATGCTACTTATAATACTCCAAATTCAAAGGAAGGAAATCATAAAGAGAAAGGGAAGAAAGCAGGAACAACAAAAAGAGAGAGAGATACCTCTCCTCGAAACAGATCAAGCAGAACTTCCTTCAAATGTTTCAGTTCTTCAAGATTCTCAAATCCTTCCCCAATAAAAGCAAAGAAAGGTTTTGACCCGATCTGAGGAGCTAATTTCTTATCATATGAGAAAGAGACCATGCTTTTGAAATTTTCAATCCCAACCTCTACAAGATCATAAATGTGGTGATCATAGGTTCGCGCAATAACAAGATTGTCCGGCCGCTTCTTTGAGTGAGAACCAAACTGCAAACACCAGCCAATAACCAAAGGAATGGATATTACACCGAGAAAATTAGCAGGCTGCAGCGGTAAAATAAAGACCCTGACACCAACTCCTCTGCACTGTTCTCTTGGTGGTGGGGGTTACAGTTGCAGGTCAAGGGTAAGACGAATACAAAACACAAATAAACAGCGCAGTTTGAAGAAAGCAATTAGGGAAGAGATATTTGGACAAACAAGAAAAAAGATCTCTGTTACTTGAAATCTTGTCTTCGGTCAAATGGCTCAGATCTCTTTCAGTTGAACTCGAATTCTCCTCACCTCAACCGCCCACTCTTTGGTACGACAACTTTGGCTCCTTCTACCTCACTCTTAACCCAGTGTTCCATGCTTGCACCAAACATATTGAGATCGACTAAAGCCGAGGTGCTTGACTTATAGGGGATTGTATGTGTATAAACTCAATTTAAATATTGTATGCTGAAAGAGCAAATAATCACTTTACAGAATACTACAAAATCCTAATTTTGTAATTAAATACTAAAGTAGCCTTATACTATTACAGGAACACGTACAATAACAGAATCTTTTAGAACTGTAGATTAAACATCTTAATAAGAATACTAAGACAACATTAATAAAGACCAGTTTATTCCTAAATGTAACTTGATAATATCCTATCAATGAGGAATCCCGTTACTGTGGCAATTCCATATGCATCAAATTGTTCTACTATGCTTCAGTCTGATGCTTTTTTATTGTCTTCAACTCAAGATAATGAGTTAGTGACCGAAGCAAGGGCCAGAAACAGCATAGGAACATCCAGCTTATTTGAGTCTCACCTAATTCAACCATCCCCAACCCTTGTTTTGGTTGCAGCCAGCCACCAAATGCAAAATTAGCCTTCCAAGAAGAGGAGTTTGTGACTGAAGCATTTACGTATCAAAGTCAAAACAAGTCTAGGTCTATTAAATATGTTGGGGGTAGAAATGTCGGATCCACATGTCTAAGCAATGAATTCACTTTACCCTCAAACCCAGTAATGCTTAGGTAAAACAATGATACTCGTATATTTATTTTTGCTGATAATATATAGAATGTTACAGGAGATAGTATATAATAAGCAACCTCAGCCAATGCACAATATAAACAATTAGTAAATTCTACTTGATTCTATAAATTTGAATTATCTTTGATCTATCAGTACCTGCGCCATATACAAAGTAAATACAATTTGGAAGTTGGTGTCACACCAATTTTGGTGATTCAAAACTACCTACTTATAACAATGACACTTGGAATCAAAAGAGAATAGTTTAAAGTGACGCGCAGAAAATCTAAATGGTAAATAAATACCTCACGGGACATTCTTGGTTTCGAAATTTGAAATTCATTACAAAAAATGTAATTAAATATCCTATAGACCATGCCTAATCTTTTTAAAAATGAAATATTAAAAAACTTCATGATTGCATGTGCATCGAGTATGCCACAATAACTAATTTATAAGAATTCGTGTTGCGTAACCAGTGGCGCAGTTTAGAGAAGGGAGAAAAATGAAAAAAAAGGTAAAATAATGAAGCTTTTAGTTTGGAAAAATAATAAAACTACCCATCACCACTACCAAAACTACTCCCAGCTAATGGCTAAATCACATTCCCGTAAAAATAGATTGTTTCATAAATTAAATTTACTTTTTGGATTATTCCGCAAATTTTAATCAAGAACAACAATTTTCTTATTTTGAGCAACTTTTGAAGGGACACTTTAAAGTGTATTATGTTGACTTTAAGATCTTCGATGATAAAACCTTAAAATTGTGCTGCACACACCAAGCGCGTGGGTGATAGCTAGCAACACATTGTTCAAGGAAAGCTGTAAACAGGGAGAGGAGATGGCTTAAGAAAATAAAGTTGCATAATTGTCAGCTTACCACAATAAGGCTACAATCAGTTT
Organism: Escallonia herrerae; assembly: GCA_033070095.1. Taxonomy (NCBI): domain Eukaryota; kingdom Viridiplantae; phylum Streptophyta; class Magnoliopsida; order Escalloniales; family Escalloniaceae; genus Escallonia; species Escallonia herrerae. The sequence continues at coordinate 81,122 of JAVXUP010002051.1, forward strand.
TAAGCGAGTAAAATTCCATGGAAGTTTCACCACCGCTTTCGAACGGTCTGATGTTGTCATTTCTCCGGGTATACTTGACCGCATTATCCTTCTTAAGATGATAAATCTCAGTCAAAACAGTATTCAGTACTTGGCTGGTTTTAGTTCCATGAAGTATAAGAGTCTTCTTTCCAGTTTCAACCTGCAAATAAGAATAAAGAACATTTTATCACATTAAAGTAGATGTTCTCAATAAAAATGATGAATGATTTCTGTTCTACATTTTGAATTGTCATTATCTTCACATAGAGGTTGCGGAAAACTTACAATTTTGGGGGCACGTTTTTCGACCTCTCGCTTGGCTCTTCCTGTCTTGGGGGTTCTTATTTGCAACATGATTAGCTGCACCGAGAACACGTACAAGATGTAATATAAGTATACCAAACCCCAAAACTCCTATCTAGGACAGAAACACTTGTTTGGGAAGCCCAAACCTGAAATTAGTAAACATTCGCACAAATCGCACAAATCGGCCACCAAAGTAGTACGGACACGGTTGCGGCTACGCGGACACGGCAATTTTGAGAATTTCAGGATACAAGTGCGGCGGGGAAACGTCAAATTTTGTATATATTCTTTTAACTACCTACACTTAATATTGAATTTCTCAACACACCAGGGACCATTTGAATTTTAAGAAAGCGCATAAAAGTATATGTAATGCAATTTCATTTAACCATTACAATACCATCAAATAATACATAATAATAGAATTAGCATCAAAGTTCTACAGCTCAAACCGATCATCAAAGCTCCAAAGCTCAAACCAATCATCAAAGCAAACTCATGCAAATAAAAAACAAAATACTTCATACTGTCACACTGAATATTGTCACACACTTGCACTGAAACACTGAAAAAATTGGTCCAACCGTCTCAAGCCACAACCCACAACCCACAACCCACAAAGAGAGAGGAAGACAGCTGGTATAGCGTAGAGCAAAGAGAGAGGAAGACAGAACTTTACCTCTCGAAAAATACTGCCGGGGGTGAGAACCTGTCGTCTCCGGTGGTCGCCGCTGCTCTCTCTCTCTCAGTCTCTCCCCTCTTCACAAATATGCCGGAGGTGAGGGCCCGTCGTCGCCGTTGGTCGCGGGTGATCACCTCCTAGGCCTGCCGCCGCTGCTCTCTCTCTCTCTCTCTCTCTCAGAGTCTCAGACCCTCTTCACAGGTGAAGATTACTCGTTCATTAGGTTACAATAGGTTTTATATTTACGTTTTGACCCTCAAAACTTCTATTCTATGTTTTGACCCTCGAAACTTCTTTCAAAAATTATGCTTTGACCAAAAGTATCCAACGTGCACCCGACTCGTATCCCACCTGCAACCAAATCTCATATTAACAAAATAAAAAAAAAGTTAACATAATCGGATACGCACTCGACACCAACCTGCACCGGACTCACACACCCGACGCGCACCCAACCCTAGTATTTATAGAGAGCACTTGTGCTTTAGAGTTAGCAAATTAAGAGGTCATACTTTGAACATTATTGCCTAGTATAACAAGAATAGACCTTACAAACAGGTATAACCAACGGATATAGTAATATCGACCGGGTGTGAGTAAAACCGATTCGGGTAAAAATTACCCATACCCTACCCAAGTAGGTTGGGAAATACTTGCATGTAAATTTTGATTTTTTAATTTTCTTAATATATAATTTTTTTAAAATCATTTTGGTAATTAGTCATATTTTCTTCCCCTTTTCTTGTGAGTTGTATTACCATCCTTTTTTGCCCCCGGATATATTTTCTTGCTAGTTTTATGCTGGCACTTGCATCAATACCATAATTCTTTCGTTCAAAAAAATTAATTACTAGTGCAGCCTTATGTTTCAAAGATGTTAACCCAAAGTTAACCAAGCAAGAAAAATCCTGAGAATGTGAATTTTTTGTTGTTGTTGTTGTTGTTGTTGTTGTTATTGTTGTTGTTTTCTTTCTTTCTTTCTTTTTTTTTTTGGTGTTAAAGGTAAAACTGCATTAATATCAAATTGAAAAACATAAGACTTATTAAGAAGAAGACCCGGTAATCAGCTATTAACAAAAAGGCCCGAAGTCTATTAATATAAACAGCTGGGTTGGTGTTGAAAAATCCTCACAAGTTGCTTCATAAGAAAGAATGTCAATCCTTGATTGAAGGTAGTGTTTGTAGTACTAGCCATCTGCGCAATCACTTTGACATCTCGTAAAATGTCTGGATCCTCAGCATGAATGTCACGTATAGTAATGCAAGACAGAGTTTATATAGTATGCATATTACAAAATAGGCATCACCTAAGGTCTAAGTATATCAGCACCTGTCATCTGAGAAATAATAAAGTTTGAGTCATGAGGAATTATAATGTGAGATAAATCATGAAGTTGAGCCAAGAGCAAGCATGATAAATCGAAAGTGCTTGTGTTGCATGTTGATTATTAGATTGATAGTTTTTGATAAAATAACCAGCTCGGTTTGCCAGTTCAGTTGTTATTATCAGACCTACCCTGCTTATAGAGAAATAGAATGTGAACAAACTCACATTGGTGGTACTACTTGTAAACTTAAATTCTCTGAACTCACTATGGAATGTGAACAAACTCACATTGGGATGGTGCCCATTCCTTATCTTGTGTGAAACGCCAGTCAATGTAGAAGTGATCTTTATTTTGCAGGAATAACTCTTGACAATATTTGTATTGAGATATTGAGCTTGAAGAATGATTTTATGGAGATTGAAAATATCATGCCAAAAAGTACACTCATTGCCGTGTACCCAAAATATACAAAAATACGACAAAGAAGATGGTTTACTGTGAAGAGAATTTAGTTTGACCCAGCGATCAAGGTGATATAACCAAGCAATGAGCCATTCATTGAAAGATGGATGGTCCTGTTGGTAAGATACCTAGGTTGCACCCAAACCATACTATTCTAAGCGACGTGCATTCAAGGAAAATATGTGGTGCAACCTCACCATGATGGGAGCCGAACACACAAATGTTATTACCCATCAGCTTTTGGAAATAAAGGTTAGATTTTAGAATAAGGTCGTCGAGCATTAGTTGCATAAAAAAATTGGATTTTAAGAAGAATGGGAGATCTCCATAATCGTAACCAAACAGTTAGAGAGATGCAATGCTCTGGATTGAGGTTCGGCTTGGAGGCAATAAGTCTAGATAATTTCGCATTGTGGAGTAGGAGAGAAACATATTTAATTGTGAACAAACTAGAGTGAGAGCCTCCTCGATATGCTTAATCCTTGAAGCCATTAAAAATTTTAAAGATGCTCTGTATGTGTGGTAATGTCTTCTGGAAACTTATTTTGCAGTAATGTTGTATTCCTTTGGAGCTAAGAATAAGATTAGCAACATTTACTAGATTGAAATTTTGACTACGATGTGCTGAAAGCACTTTGTTGGAGCTACGGTTGGGATCCAATGGTCTTGCCAAATGTTGAATTAGGTACCATTCCCCACATCCACTTGCTAATGAAGACCTAACTGGAGGGTATTTTTTCCAGCTAATATTCCACGCACCACATGAGCCACTCGATGATGGTGATATTGTGAGTAAGAATTGGTATCGATAGTATATAGCTCTGGAGAAAGTAGAAATCAACTGGTTTGGTTTTGAAATCATACGCCAACTAGTATTAACGAGTAATGCCAAATTAAATAGTCAGGCACTTTTAAAATCAAGGTCCCCTTGACTCTTGGGGCCGCACATTGCAGTCCCCTTGACTCTATTGTAAGTGTTTCCCTTCCATAAAAAGTGACTGATTATAGAATCAATCTTAGGACAAACATTATTGGGAAAAGACATTCCTGCATGTGAAATGTTAATAGCAAAGATAAAACACCGGAAATTAGGGTAAATCTACGTGTCTTGTTAAGGTATAAACTGACTTACCCGACACATGGTGCTTGGTTTTGGCGATAGGAGATTGAAAGACAGCCTTGTGTCGTGTTAACATATCCAAAAATGTGCCAATGTATGTTCCAAAGTAATGAGAACTGGAATTTTCAAAATTGAAGAAAAATATCTTGAGGAGATGTCGTGGGCAGCTCAGGCTTACTACTAATGATGATTTTCAGTAATATAATTGTTGTCACGGTTCTTCAAGATATTGTACTTTGAGGACCTCACAATATAGTGGATTAAGATGGAAGAACATGATTGAATTATCAGCAAAGTATAAATAATTAATTATGTTAGCTCTAGGAGTCAGTTTGATCCCATGTATACCTTCAAACTCGTGAGCATTTTCTACACATAATATGACGAGGATGTGGGATAAGAGGTCACCTTGGTGAATCCCACAAGATGGAATAAAGGATGTAGTAGGAGAGGCCTAAAAATAATGGAGTATGACATAGTCGTGAGACACTGCATTATCAATCTAATTTATCGTTCTCGAAAACCCAAAATGAAACAATACTGACTCCAAAAAATCCCACCTCAAGCGATCATAAGCTTTGCTCATACTATTTTGCCCTGTTTTAAAGTCTAATTTTGTTAGACAACTCCTGAGCAATCAAAATGTTGTTTGTGATTTGTTGTCCTCTAATAAATGCATTTTGAAAGGGGAGAGGAGACTCGAGATAATTTTTGTAAGCGGTTGCAAAGTATTTTTGGCTATGATCTTGTAGATAGAGTTACAGAGACTAACGGGGCAAAAAACACTAAGGTATGAGGGCTATGATTTTTTATTTTTTATATTTGGAATCAGGGTAATCAATGTGCGGCTGATTTTAAGAGAGCATGTAGCAAAAATGTAAAAATAATAGAGTTACTGAGGTGATAGATTAGTTCATACAATCACAACAGAGTTGGTACAGGATCAGGGGGAAGACCATCAGGGCTTGGTGCTTTAAGAGGCTATAACTGGGGTACAGACTTGTTCATGTCTAGTGAAGTGAAATGTGTATCCAAGAAGGACGTTTGTGATGGGGTGAGAGTTTGGCGAAAAGAGCCCTCACTGAAGGAAATGAGGTAAGACAGTATCGGGGGAGGTTTGGATGGGGCAATACAAAATCGACATGCTAACTTTTAGCTTTTAATTTGCAGAGATTACCAAAATCATCCCTTATTTGCCTAGAATAGTTAAGAGAATATTTGATGACCGTGGCTAGATGGAAAGATTTTGTATTTCTATCTCCCATAAATAACCAAATTTCATTCGATGGTTGAGCCCAATAAATTTCCTCACAATTCAAAAGCCAATGAAGGTGTTGACGGAGTTCTTGCTTCCGATTAACCGCTGGAGGATTCGGTAGTAGCGCTTTAAAATAAGAAGGTTACGAACAGATTTGATCTGAAATTGAAGATTACCAAATCTCTCTTTATTCCATTTATGTAATTCTGCCAACATCCGTTTACCCTAAGTTACCAAACAAAAAAGCAGGGAGCCTAAAATAGGGTTCGCCAAGTGGATCTAATAATATAAAGAGCTTCTTTATGTTTCAATCGCATGGCTTCTAATCGTAAGCCTCGGCCTTTTGATTTACATCTGCACATTTGGCTCAGACAAAAGAGGGGCATGGTCGGACCCCTTGAAAGCCGAGATTTATAATAAGTGCTTAAGGGTGTTTGGGGGATCAAATTTATATTAGAATTGTAACACCCCAACTTCGTGTTTTCTTTTTAGTTTATCAGAATGCATAATTTCGACTATTAATATGATTAGTTTGGGGTCTTCTAATAATATTAAAATTTATGGGTAAACTTAGAAAAGAAAAATATTTAAAATTCAAGGGGTTTTTAAGAAAATTATCCTTTTTAGGGTTAATATATAAAGACTAGCTTAATTCCCAACCGTCATAGAAAAACATTGGTCAGCCTCTTTTACGTGAAACTAGATAGAGAAAGGGAGAGAGAAGGAAACACCTAGGGTAAGAATTTTTAAGGTAATCCCCTAGTCTCTTATCTTTAATTTTAGCTATTCATTTGGGTGTTTTAAATTGTAATATTGGGTGTGTTTTAGAGGGATCTTACTGTGTAAGTGCTAGGGTTTGTGTGTATTATGTGTGTTTCAGAGGGTGAGATATGGGTGTGTTTGAGAAGATGCTGATGTAGATCAACATAAGAGTGGGTTAGGTTTTTGTTGATATCTATTTCATTATTAATCTGATTGACGTGTCCTTATACTTTTTGAAAATCTTATTTTATCCCCTTAAACTTTTCAGTTTTAAGTTTTGTCAGAATCTTATGTTTTGATATTGAAAAATGACTTTAATTTTTCTGTTTTGGGCAGCTATTTCAATTTATCATAGAAAATTAATTACTCATGAAATTTTTGTGAAATTTATATTTTTAGAAACCTCAAAAAGTCCCCTTTAACTTTGTAGTTTTGAGTTTTTTGATATTCGTAGTGTTTTGGCTACAAAATAATCATTAAACAAAATTGGTCTGTACAGAGATGTGTTGTTTTGATCAGCCATTTCGATTTACTGTAGAGAATTCATTACTCATTGAATTTTTGTGACCATTATATTTCTAAAAACCTTAGAAAGTCTGCTTTAGCTTTGTAGTTTTGAGTTTTATAATTTTCGTCATGTTTTAGGCTCAAAATGGTCAATGTACAAAACTAGGGTTTGCTGAAAAAATGTTATTTCTAGAATTATAGATTATTCTATTGCCCAAGACTTTTAATCCATTTATGAGTATATTTGGGCAAAGTGCAAAACTAAAACTAGCCCTTATTTTTGTGAAACCTTCGATGTAGAAATTTATGAATTTTTTCTAGGCATGCAAAAATACCTAAAACAATCTTATTTTAAAAACAGGCTTTTGAACTATTTGATATAATAAACAAAATTATTTTTAGCCAAAACTTTTACAGTAATCTGATCTTACTGAGACATTTGAGCATCTAAAATTTTGTAGCATTCTGGCACCATTTTATATACTTTTGAAATAGGATCCATAGTGCTCAATTTATGGAGGGATTGGGGTTTCGAACAGAAAATTTTCAGAAAGGCTCTTTTTGTCTGGAAAACTCACCTAGCCATTTAAAAGAGTGGTTTGAGTTATTTTTTGAGGTGTGGTGGTATGTTAGGCATTAAGGGTATTCTAGGTAACTTGGCACAAGTCCAGAAGCATTTTTGGTAGTTTCATGCACTTAGGGGAAATTTAGTAGCTAGGCATGATTGAGTGGTAATAAATAATATCGATATGGTTTATTATTTAGATTCCAATAAACAAGAGTTAGGGCAAGCTTGGGAACAAGAATCAGAACCGCTTACCTATCTAAGTAAGTACCCTACCATATTCCTCCTTATACCCTATTTGAAAATTTTATATATTGTATACATGTTCTCAGTCAAATGAAAGCTTTGAAGTAAGTTTACTGTCATGTGTTCGTGATAAATTGTTTAATGAAAACTGAAATTAAATGCCAAGGAATTGTTGTGTGAGTGAATGAACCATGTTCGGTACATGTGGAATGAGAAGATAATTTGACCGAGTTATTGCGCCCCATATGCACTGGGAAAAGTGGATTCCGGGTTCTGGTCAACGGGATCATACGTTAACGCACAGTACTGTTGCATCGTGGTTCGCCTTTACGTCCATAATATTGTTTATCCCGGGTGGAGGAAGGATTTTGGGTCCTAGTCGGTGGGACCATATGCTGACCGCGGTATACCAAGTTATGATTAATGGTGGTTCTGTCTAATGAGTTTTCTTGATGATTATACTCTAGTTGAGATTCTTTTGGTGCAAGTGTTTTTATATATGTAAATATGTTGAGTAATATTTTATTTTGGTGACATGGAATTCCTGATTTTGAAAAGAAAAACCCACGGCATGTATGAAATCCTCAAACCTATTTTAGGGATATGGTATGTGTATTTACTGGGCTCCAGCTCACCTTTTTATAAATGTTTTCAGGTGATTACTTAGATGAAACCGACATCCATCAGGTAAATAAGATCGGACTCGCGGGAGATGGCCATTAAGGACATAAGCCCTCTTAGAGAAATCATTTATCTTTACGTGACAATGTAGTATAAATTTTTATGTTTTAGATAATTAGTTGGGGCATTGATCTCCATAGAGTTAATTGTGTAGTTAAAAATTATTTATAACAGTTATGAAAATTTCTAAGTGAAGCCAATTTATTGTTATAGAATTTAGCAAGTTAGAATGAATTTTGAGTACAGGTTGTAGTAAGGCCTGGCAGAGCCCTAGGTGGATGTTCGAATAGGTCTACGGCCGGTCACAGATCAAGCTCACAAGCCTACCCGTGTGTTCGGGTAGTGACAAGAATACCCCTGGTCAATTTTTTCATATGTGGTGGCTTCTCAACTACGTCCGTTTGTCCAAGTAAAGGTGAGTCCTTATTACATGATCTCCATCTTTCCTAGATTAAAGGGAAAATCAACCAGGTTCAATAATCCAGGGAAGCAAACCTGTGTCTACTTGAATTCTCATTCTGGTTAGTACTTGATTAAAATCTCTAATTACAACGATGGGCCCTTGTACTCCAGAGCGGTGGTGGAGGATAAGGTCCATTGTGTTCTTACGGTTGGTCATTTTTGGGTAGTCATAAAGAAAGCCAGATGTCCAACTCTCCCCGCTACCGAGAGCAAAAGAGATTCCACTATGAATGAGCCCATTAAGTGAGATAACGAATCTACTCATAATCCACCTTTGAGATATGAGAATGTGAATTTTAAGTTCATCCTAAACTGACCTTACACTTCTATATGAACTTAGAGAGGATGATAGGTTAATAGATTTGCATTTTCTAGGAATATGTAACTCACCTTCCTTGTAGGAATCTGTAACGGACGACGGTGAATAGAGTTATCGGCACCTCGGTGGTAGATTTAAAGATTAGCGACGGTTGGCGACTCCGCAGTCAATCTGTGATAGGATAGATGGATTTAAGTTGAAGAGAAGGGTGACAGTAGGCAGAGGGGGAAGGTGGTGGTTGGAGGTGGACGAAGAGTGTGAGGGACAGAGAGAGAGAGGTATGGCGACAGAGGAGGAGGATGAGGGGGTGGTGAGAGTGAGACTGACACTGAGAGGTGAGAGGGGTTTGTGAAAACCAAAGAAATGGGTTAAGGTTAAAAGTATATCAAACTATGTAAACCAAAATTAACGGGTAACCCGTACCCGAATCTGATTAAGGGGTAAACAGGGTAAATCGTACCTGAACCGAACCAGAAATGATAGGTCGGACAGGGTAAGGATCTATTTTTAGTAGGTAAGAGATTTGGATACCCGTGCCAGAATTTTTAAATGGGCTGGGTAGACCTGCCAGTACGAGCCAAAATTTTCCAGGTCTAAACAAGGAGGCATGGCATTAGCATAAGAGGATGTGAGTCAATACTCCCTCCGTTTTTTGTGCCTTCTTAATTTTTGCAAATTCCAAGAATACATTATGAACATGTAAATGTTGACATTAATCATTTCCTTTTTCTTTGGTTGAATTGTCATGCAACACTCGACTTATACTTACACTCCTTTCTCACATCAATCTTGCTTAGAATTTGCAAAACGCCAAGGGCCCAAAAATTATGAAACGAGAGAAGTATATTTAATCAAAAACTTATGAATGAGAACAAATAAAACGATTTCTATCCATTGACACTTAACTTTGGTTTCTATTGTCACTTTCTCTTTTTTTTCTTCACTTTCAAACCCAATATTCAAATATGTTACGGAATCGCTTTTGAAAAATATGTATAGAATACAATAAGCAAACGCAAGAGCATAGGAATTTTAAGAGATACTCAAATCTACTTTACACAAGTCAGATTTACAACGTTCCCTCACGTGTATCTCTCAAGTATCTGACATTTGGTTATACAAGAGAACACGTCGTATTTATAGCTATGTCCAACTCAAGAAAAACCTAAACTCATATTCATGTACAGGCACCCAAAAATTCAAGTCGGGAGCTCCACCCCAGAACCCCCGATAAAATCCGCTACACGAGATAAAAAAAAAGAAGATAAATCCAATGGACTGCAACCTTGAGAGAAGCAAACAGAGCTGAGGATAGCTCGACCTACATTTTATTTTATCTTTAGCCATAAATACATGACATATATTAACAAAAACAAAGGTATCCATGGTATTCTGAAAAGAAAGAGGAGCCAATAACATATTACGCAATTGTCGATGTCTGCAATGGTTCATAGTGGTATGACGTCTATGGTAGCAGTGGCAATGGCAGTGGCAGTGGCAGTATTGTAGTGGTGATGGGTCGGGGCTCCTGGAGGTATAAATGGTAGAGAGAGTATATCTGTGATTGTGGACTGTGGCAACAAAGAACAATTGACGAGCTTGAAAGAAAAAGAGAAGTTGGGCAACAAATGGACAGCTTGGTAATAGAGTTGCACTAATTTGGGGTTTTACCTTGATCTTGTAATTCAAGGATAAACTTGTGATGCCAAGGAAAGTGGGTTCGCAGTCGACGTAGAGGTGCCACAAGGAATGCAGTCCGACTCAGATGCCAAGTATGTTGATGTGAGACACAGCAAGGGCGGAGCAAGGGCAGAGACCAAGGGCTTCCCAGACAGAGCTTGAGGGTGGCAGTGCTGCGAGGGTGATGGCGCAAGATGAATAAACGATGACAGTCATAGTCTGATGCTTAGGTCCGAAGTCAGGGTCCTGTATGTTTCTCTCTTTAGGATTCTAGAGTGAGAAAGTAAAAGTGTTCTGAAAATGTCCAATCTCCCAAATGAATTCTCAAGACCTCTATTTATAGAGGTTAAGATGATGATATCATCACCTGACACGTGGCACTCCCCGGGAGTGACACGTTCCCGAGGGGTCCACAGCTGCCGGTGCTCCACGGATTGTCGAATCGCATATTCACCCGGCCTGCCCCCGCACAGCGTCGCTCTGTCTGTCTGGAAAGACTGGCTCCCACAGCGTCAGTGTGGCCAGAGAACCCCCTTGATCTAGCCTCTAATCCAAGCCCTTGTAGAGTCCCACAGACCTGGCAGTGGTGGGGAAGACCCAACGCCGAATTGCCAGGCGGACTAGGCACGATGCCCTCCGAAGACCTGCTCCCGTCTTGGAGTGACCCGGGGGTCATAGTCCATAGGGGTGCCGACGCAAGCCCCCAGTGCCTTAGCACGTAAGCCAGTCACGCAGGCACCTTGACAGAGACAGTGTCCCGGAGGAGTCACCTATCCCGCTGCGAAGGGTCCTCGTGCCGGAGCACTACGAACGGAGCCCCCCGGAATGAAGACGGCTATGGCTTTGTGGTAACGAGCCCATCCCGTGGCGGCAATGACTTTGTGGTAACGAGTCCATCCCGCTGCGAGGGGTCCTCATGCAGGAGCACTATGAACGGAGCCCCCCGTGATTGTGACGGCGATGGCTTAGTGGTAACGAGCCCATCCCGTGGCGGCGATGACTTTGTGGTAACGAGTCCATCCCGCTGCGAGGGGTCCTCGTGCCGGAGCACTACGAACGGAGCCCCCCGTGATTGTGACGGCGATGGCTTTGTGGTAACGAGCCCATCCCGTGGCGGCGATGACTTTGTGGTAACGAGTCCATCCCGCTGCGAGGGGTCCTCGTGCCGGAGCACTACGAACGGAGCCCCCTGTGATTGTGACGGTGATGGCTTTGTGGTAACGAGTCCATCCAGTGGTGGCGATGACTTTGTGGTAACGAGTCCATCCCGCTGCGAGGGGTCCTCGTGCCGGAGCACTACGAACGGAGCCCCCGTGATTGTGACGGTGATGGCTTTGTGGTAACGAGCTCATCCAGTGGCGGCGATGACTTTGTGGTAACGAGTCCATCCCGCTGCGAGGGGTCTTCATGCCGGAGCACTACGAACGGAGCCCCCCGAAATGCTGCACACTCTGGAGAGTGGGTCGAAGCATGTTCCGGTCCATGGCGGGGGCGCATGGTGTGGTGAATAAGTGTGATGCCCGAAGGCCTGTATCATGATTGTGGTGCATGGGCGCGGCGACGAACGTCGCGGAGATAGTACTTGGTGCCGGAGCACATGTCATGAGAGTGGTGCGGCGACGAACGTCGCGAAGCAATACTTGGTGCTGGGGGCACGTATCATGAAGATGGCGCACGGGCGCGGCGACGAACGTCGCGGAGCTATAGTTGGTGCCGGGGGCACGCATGATGAGAATGGTGCACGGGCGCTGAGACGAACGTCGCAGAGCAATACATGGTGTCGGGGGCACGCATGATGAGAATGGTGCACGGGTGCAGCGACGAACATCGCGGAGCTGTACTTGGTGCCGGGGGCACGTATCATGAAGATGGCACACGGGCGCGGCGACGAACGTTGCGGATACGGAGCACGGGCACGCTTCGGGTGTCCCGAAGATGGGATTTGAGTTGAGTGTACCTGTCATAACAAGATGATGAATGCAACATGTAGTAATGACAAAGTTGGAAGTAATGCTACGCTGTCGTCAGTGATGGGTCATTCGGTGGTAGTGTGCGACTTTTGGCGACGGACATCGTGGGAGCGGTGCGCGATCGTGGACGGCGAACGTCACGAGGTTGATGTATGACGGACGTCGCAAGGTTGATGGAGGACGGATATCGCGAGGTTGGTGCACGACGGACATCGCGAGGTTGGTGCAAGACGGACGTCGCGAGGTTGGTGCACGACGGACATCGCGAGGTTGGTGCAAGACGGACGTCGCGAGGTTGGTGCACGACGGACGTCACGAGGTTGGTGCAAGACGGACGTCGCGAGGTTGGTGCACGACGGACGTCGCGAGGTTGGTGCACGACGGACGTCGCGAGGTTGGTGCACGACGGACGTCGCGAGGTTGGTGGACGACGGACGTCGCGAGGTTGGTGCACGACGGACGTCGCGAGGTTGGTGTACGAACGTCCGTAAACATCGCGGAGGTGCAAAGACTTGTGAAAACAAGTGTGCGCAAGATAGGAGGCCATAGGCCAAGGATTGGGGGAAGGCCAAGGCCACCACCCCTGGGGAGGCCGAGGCTGATCCCTTGGGAAGGCCGAGGCCGACCCTAGGGGGTGGCCAAGGCTAATGGCCAACTCCCATGAAGGGAGGCCAAGGCCACTCCCCCTTTGGGTGAAATTCGGGCGTGCCGACGAAATGTGTTTTGATGGGCAATGACAAATCCAAAAATTACAATGCGACTAGCGTGTTGACGTGAAACATACCCGTGTGACGAACAAGGTGCCAAAGCCAGGTACGAAGTGTATGAAGCAATCAAAGCATGAAAGGGACTTTGCGCGAAGAGTGAACAACCGGTGGGGGAAAGGCCAAGGCCAACACCCCATGGAGGCGGAGGCCGACCCCCCATTGAGGCGGAGGCCGACCCCATGGACTTGGGGGAGGCCGAGGCCGAGCCCATAGGTTTGGCCAAGGCCTATGCCCTTGACCCCGTCGCTCCGGTTGTGCCAACGGTCGATGTTTTTGGTGAAAAGGTGCTTAGGTGGTCGCGGTGCGACGAACATGGTACTGTGAGTGTGAAATCATTGGTGACTGAGTCGCGCGTGAGGCGTGTGAGACAAAGAATGCAAGTGACTTGGGCGCGCGCACTTTGTCCGGTTCAAAGCGTTGAATACTGTGCTTGTGCGGACGTGTCATGCACAATGAGACTCCAAGTGGACCTTTGAGTGCGACCAAAATAGGTTGGGAACAACTTGTAACTTTGTTTCTTACTTGTTGAACTCGGGTTAAAGAAAATTGAAGTAGCTCCCCATTAAGGAACCCATTGAGATATCTTCTGTGAGCACATATTGCATCGTTAACGTCCAAATCATCTAACATTACCAAGTTGAGACAGAGATATGATGAAAAGAAACACAAAGAGATATAAGATCATCTCATTAATAAAAATGATACAATAAGAACATTTACACGTGCGAGCCAGCCCCAATGGTAATAAATGACAAAAATGTCCCAGGCTTATCAATTTTCAGAGGCTACCATCTCCACTTTTTTCATTCTACTTCATCCTAACAACTGCCATTCCTCCAATCCGCCTGTCCCCGACAACACAGTTATACGTCTTGTTCCCTCACTATCTCATCCTCCATACTCTTTCGTGATTTCAGAGAATTGACGGAGTGTAAAAATCAAATACTCTCGCTTCTTTCTTTCCACATCAAATTTTTTCTAATCCTGTTAGAATCAACAGAGGTCGACAGGAACATAAGTTTGCTGTGTTTGAAATACAAATAAGGGTCCGAGCATATTGAGATAAGCTCTACGTCTCTTGAGAATCCATGGAGCTTGACAACTGAGAGAACTTGTACATCTCTCAGTGATCCATGGAGCTTGACAACCTTTATGCATCTTCTTCACATATATCTTTCACTCCATCGTCAATCATTTTATCGTCTCCTTTTGTGTCGGAAAGAGAATGTGAAGTTAGAGATATAGATTGAAGTTATAAAGGGAACGTAAAGAAGAGGCTAATTTTGTCTCTTCTCAGTCGTATTACCCGGATCGATCTGACTGGGTCTGGTTGGTACGGCCCGATACGTGGGTTCCCTCGTCTTGCATTACACCACGGCTAAGTGGCCAACCTAACCACGTGGCCCAGATCAAAGGCTAAGAAGTTCTTTCTTATTTGAGCCCAACCCTGCCCACCCATTGGCCCAGGCCATAAATTCTTTTCCCTCCCCTTTCTATCGTCTACTGCAAACCCCCTTTGACGGTCTTCACACACACACACCCCTCACACACGCACACACTCTCTCTCTCTCAGACCCTCTATATATTCATGGACGATTGGCCACTGTGAGCTCTCTATGAATTGAGCTCGATTCCATCAACAAGCCGGAGCTCTCCCCTTCCTCTCCCCCCTCGATTCGCAAAGTTTTGTAGTGAAACTCTCCAGCCAGCTCTTTCACCAATCAATTAGATTCACTTGCTAATTCTTAATTCTCTCTATGTATAGCTATAATTAATGTTAGGGTCAGTTTTTCCGATTTGTAAGGCTCACATGAAGCCCCAATTTGACCTATTTTGTTTCATTTACTTCGATTTTGTATGTACCATTAGACTAATCTAGGGTTAAGGCTAGGGTTTTGAGTTTTTGTATGGAGATGGAGAGCACTCGCCGATTGCTGGACAGATCGAGAGAGCCGGGCTTGAAGAAGCCGAGATTATCCGACGAGGCGATCCTGCCGGACAGGAGCTCCAACGGCCGCCAGTTCGTTCAGCGGCCGCCGGCATCTTCGGCTAGCAGCTTGGCTAGCTTGCGATCTCGACTGAGCGAGCGAGACCGAGACTCGGAGGCGGGCGATTTGGGGGGGCGCGGGACTTACCATCAGCAGCACCAGCAGCACCAGGAGCTGGTGAGTCAGTACAGGACGGCGCTGGGGGAATTGACGTTCAATTCGAAGCCGATAATAACTAACCTGACTATAATTGCGGGCGAGAACCTGCACGCGGCCAAGGCGATAGCGGCCACCATCTGTGCAAACATCCTCGAGGTGAAATTTAGTTTGAATTAACCAAATGTTTAGTACAGTGCTAACATTGCCTGCAAATGTAAAGCTCTAGTGGTAAAGAATAAAGTAACATTTTTCCTTTTCTTTATTTGAATTAGAGATCTAGATTGACAATCTACTGTTCAGGTTAGTGTCAATTTAGTTGAGTATCATGGTTTATGTTGTACAATGAGGTTGGTATTAATGCATTCTTCCTTCTCATACTAATTCCAGTGTCTTTCCAGTGTTTTGCAATGTGGGTTGGTGTGATGTTTGACCTAAGTTGTCAATTTGAGGGTATGGTAACAACTACGAGCGGCAGTCGGAACATATTGTTGAACAATTTTTCTTCTGATAAGCAAAATCATTAGTAAGAAGATGAATGGTTGAACAATTAACCGTCCGAGCAATATAAAGATGCAGTTGAGCGTTTTTCACTTCCAGGTCTTACTTATCTAGTTTGCAGTACCGGTGCCTTTAATACCCTTGTCCTCTGCTTTTTACAGTCTATTTACAGAGAGATTACATCTTTAGCTTGTTAAAAATGCTATGGTGTAAATTCATCTCATTTTCTTTTGTGCTCACCCTTGTGATTTTTATTTCCATTTTCTGAACTAGCTCTCTGCGTTGTACTATATTGGGGTGAGGGGAAGGCCATATACTGTGAAAGTACTTACAGTATGCAATAAGTGTGTGGCTGAAGGAAATCCAGAAAGTGTAATTGCTTTTCTATTGGTTAATTTCCCATAAGCAGCATTTGCATTTTTGTGCTTTCAGATGGGTACAATTTAAGGAGAAGAGTAAACCATCTCTGGAATGATAAAAAGAACGTCTTTTTGTTTTTTCTTTTCCCCCCTTTTCTGGTAATGTTGTTTACAGTACGCAAAATATATGTGCTTTGATATGTTGTTGAGTAGTCTCATTTGTGGAAGAAGTTGGCTTTCTGTCACTTGCCTTTTTCGTTCTCGATGCTTCTGCCGTAGGAGTCAATTCTGTTAGGAATTGGAGAAGATGATTCAAATCGAAAACTTATGCTAGATGCAGTTGGAAAACCCCACTTTCCTTTTCATATTCTATTATGTGGAAGTACTTTGGCTACCAATGTATATAGTGACTTAGGCGTGAAGTTTTAGCGTCCTTGTGAATTACTCGGAAGAATTTCATCAGAAGCATCCTGCTAGTGCTCAAATTTATTTCAGCTTGGACTCTTGGAGGCTTAGCACAGTTTTTTTCCCGCAATTTTTTATGGCAGCTCGGTGGAATTTCGCATGTGAGAATTGACATTTATTTATATCCAGTCTTGTTATGGTCCTCTTTAGAGGGTGCCAAGATCTACAAAGTTGCTCAAATGATATTACTGGAGTTTGTCTATGTATAGGAGTTGCATGCTGTTTGACTACATCATTTACAAGAAAAGCATACACAACAATTTCTCGAGACATATATATGTAGTCCCTGACCATTTTCTTTTTCGGACTCAGTATTAAGATCACCATATCCAGCTCTGATATACTCCCTGTACAAAGGATTCATCCATCTCCATGGCCTGTGGGATCCATAATGAATAAAATCATCAAAAGAAGAAAAATGAGAATAGAGGAATCACAGTAATCATAGTCATATAAGACAAAATATCTCTGAAGTTTTCTGATGGACTTGTGACTTGACTGAAAATGAACTAGTTTTGGATGTTTTGTATGACCACAGTTGCATCTCTCAGCTGTTTGAAGCGTTTAGGCTGATGCACGGTTACTGACTTTCGGAAATTATTTACAGGTTCCTAGCGATCAAAAGCTGCCATCACTCTATCTATTAGACAGTATTGTGAAGAATATTGGGAGGGATTACATAAAATACTTTGCGCCCAGACTGCCTGAGGTTAGATCTTTAGTTATGCGTAGTGTCATTGCTTTCAAGTCTCAGATGAAATGATCTGTTATGTCTGTATAGTACCTATCTTTGAAAAGCACTGGAGATCACTTTGTTATTTATGTCTCCTTCTGAAATGTAGTAGATGTGTATTCGTGATATATTCTGAAAGTTGGAGTTATCCTTCCCTTTATAAGTACTCATCTGCTAATAGACTTTCACTTAACTACTAGCAGATGGTTTTATAAGTAAAAAAAGAAGAAACAGACACAGGCGCACATATACACGCTTGCACAAATATCGGATGATTTGCTTTGCTATGTTCTTTTACATGCTTGTCTTCCATTCATCAATCATCAAACTAATTGTCCCTTTAGGTCTTCTGCAAGGCATATAAACAGGTTGACCCTGCAACACATCCTGGAATGCGGCATCTTTTTGGAACTTGGAAAGGAGTGTTCCCTCCTCAGTCACTTCAGATGATTGAGAAAGAACTGAACTTTTTACCTGCTGCTAATGGGTCATCTTCGGGAACATCAGCATCTAGGCCTGATTCACAGTCCCAATGCCCAGCGCACAGTATTCATGTAAATCCCAAGTATTTGGAGGCGAGGCAGCGTCTCCAGCAGTCAAGCAGGGTAAGGGAAATCCAAAAGTCTCCTGCTTTTGTTGTATGAACGCGGTTTTCTCTCTTACGTGAAAAAGAATTTTGGTTATCATATCTAATTACTTCGTTGTTGTATGCTGTGTTCTTTTTGTTAGTGTCTTTTTGGTAACAGTACCAATAACTCATTGATAATAAAAAATGAGAAGCTATTGCGCTAGGTTTATTTCTAGTAAAGTCACCATTGGTTCATAACTGGACATATTAGCAGATTGGGGAACCCCATTCGTATCACACGTTTCATGACAATAGAGTGGATGTAGACAAGTCATTCGTCATGGAGTTGAGCTGGGAAAGCTTTACAGAGTTCTATAGATCTTTGTGAAATCTCTTGCATTTCAGTTTCGTCATTTTATGCAATTTTGTTGATAAACTGTGCAGTGATTGCATACTCCTTTTACCATTTACGCATGGCAGTCATGGGTTATAGAATAAGGATAATGGAGAGATCTGCCATGAAAATGGAATAAGAAAAGCACAATAGTCCAGCAATAATTTTGTATATTATAAAGAGTTAAGCATGTTTCATGCAAATATGCCTTCCAGTTGGTGAATTTTTGTGGCTAAAACAATTTAGGACCACTGTTCATTTATTTGACGTTTAACTTCATACTTATCTTGTAATTCTGAATCTTGTGGTTGGGAAACTTTCTTAGAATACCAGAATATTTGTTTTCATGCCATAAATATATTGCCCTGAATAGTCATATGTTGGATTGTGTGATCACCTAGTTAATTGTTTGGGCAGGATTGTGTCAGTAGTTGCCGCTGTTCTACTATAAACAAGAGACCATTCACTTCACAAGTACAAACACGCGCACGTGTGCTCATCCACACAAGCCATCATTTCTTAAACTCTTGAGAATCTGATAGTTTCTTGCTTGGCCTATTGCAAATGTCACAGCTGTGGAAATTTATCATTATTTTCAGTTTTATAATCCTGTGTGTCGATCTTATTTTGACCTTAAATTGATTCACTTGGACTTCTCTAATGAAGGGAAAAGGAGCAGCCGATGATGTGACTGCGACCCTGATTAGCTCAGCTGAGGAGACGGGAAAACAGGATAGAACAGCCAATGTTAGCGCTGGCAGGTCACGGGCTGATCCTCTTGCTAAGGTGCATGTACGGGAGGTTTTTATTGGACTTTCATATGCTTTTTATATTGAGACCTATGTTTATATGGACTTGTGTATGTTGCAGAATATTCAGCGTCCTCAAAGGGGTGCCATTAGCGAGCCTGTTCGTGAGAAGAACATTGGTTCATCTTATGAAGATTATGATTACAGCCCTGATCTTTCGAGGCATTCAGGCCTTGGAGTTGCAGAGACAATATCCAGCCAAAGTAATGGTTTTGATATTAAGCGTGGGTTTCCAAACTATTCTGGCCCTGGGTCTGCTAATGCTGATGCAAAGCTACAACCTATACCCAGCCTTGCAAACAGAAGCAGTAGTGGGATGAATAAGAGCTGGAAGAATTCCGAGGAAGAGGAGTATATGTGGGACGATATGAACTCTAGAACGACAAGTCACGGTGCAGCAAGTAGCTTAAGAAAAGATCCTTTGGTAACTGATGATTCTGATAGTTTGGTAAGTTTTAAATATAACATTGGATTCTTGCATAATGTATTTTCTGTGAGAAGAAAACAAATTAAGGATACTTTTAAAATGGACACAATCTTGATGGTGGGACTGGGGTTTGGCATGGACCCCTTCCAGTTTATTACCACCAAAATTATATAAGGGGTGGGGAGGTGGTGGTTTGGGGGAGAGCAAATGACGTTATCCTGAATACCGCGAAATATGTGGTTTAAAAAAGAATTGCATCTGCTGAAAACTATATTTGTCAAGTCTTACCGAACAACAGCGTGGGCAGCTAACTATGAGCATTGAGATGCCCCTCCTAAAAATTTGAGATAGATGCATCCTAGAGGCCAAGAGAATTTGCATTCTCTGATAAGGTTAATGGTATCCAGCAGAGGTTTATTTTGTGCCAAAATTATATCCACCCAAAATTTAGAGCCAGAGTCTAGGATGAACATAAAATCTTTTATCTACAACATGCATCATCTCCCAATGCCTAATCCTCCGCCGTCATATTAGTGCCTCTTTGCTTGAAAAAAACCATTTCCCCTCTGGTATCTCTGATTAAATCACCACCTTTTTTTCTCTTCCTGAGGCGGTGTTCAGAGGAATCTGTTTTCTTTTTTATTTTCTGTTTGGAGCTGGACCATGAATAGAAGAGAAATTGAAAACCATCCGGTTTCTTTTATAGCACCTAACTTAATATCTTTTGAAATCTAGTTTCTTTGTCAGACTAAAAGTACCAAGCAATTTATTCCTTAGTTGCAGGAAACTCCTAATATGGTGACGTTTCTCTCTCGGAAACTCGCTTTTGCGATCCCAAGTTAGGAGCTCCATGGGATCTCGTCCCAAGCTAAGATGGGAACTCGATCCCGCTAGCTGGATAGAGATGCATGGAACAAGTGATAGAATACATGAAAATCAAGCTCTTTTCAACTCAATTCCTTGTTTCTCTCTTCCTTCAAGTCCTTAAAGTCTCATTGTTTGTTGTTGCTATCTATATAAATTATGCTAAACAAATGACAATACTCTTTACGCATTTATTTATTCAAGCCGCTCCCAACCTCAGATTCTTCTGGGTGCTTACGCTTCCCCGCCCCCGCCCCCGCTTTGTGCAACTAAGATTTATTCTTTGTTGGGTTTATTCATTTGTATGCGCGTTTCGAATATGTCATTTGCAGAACTTTGAGAACCACATCAGGAGACCACAAAGTATACATGATGTTGGCTCAAGGGTTGAGAGAGAACCTTCAGTAGATTCATTTTCTACTGACCAAAATGATCAAATATCTTTTGGACATCGAACGCCATCAGTGTGGTCACAAGAGCCACTCTTGACTGATAGGATGAAACATCTGGGTTCTAGTAGAGTTCTTTCAGGTCATTCAGAAGGTTATCCCGTTTCTTTCAATGGGTTGTCAACATCAGCTAACATTATGGCCAGGACTTCTTCCCAACCGCAGATGGGGGCTTTTCATAATGAACCCCCTAGCTTTGGGTTTTCGACAAGTGCAGTGTCGGGGTCCACCGGAAGACCTTTGGGGCAACAGCGGCAATCTCTTGGAGCTGCATCACCTTCTGGACGGTCACCTATGCACCAGCATCCTCCCTCACCTTCGCATTCTGCACATCACTCCATTCAGACAGTGAATCCTTTAGCCGAACGCGACCGTCAGCAGGCTCTGTCCCGTGATCCAAGAATTTCTCAATTTCCAGGGCAACTGGATACAAGGCGTAGCAGTCAGATTTCTCAAGATTCTGTTCAAATGCCTCCTCAGATTATTCGTCTCGGTAACTCACAGAAGTTGCAGCCTCCTTTTCAGCCGAGGCGCCCTGTTCCCTTCGAGCATCATCTGAAGCCGGAGGCCGTACAGTCTGAAGCTGCTATTCAACCACTGAAATCACCTCTGCCTCAGATCCCAACTATGGGAAATCCCTCAACTAAGGCTTCATCAGACCATTCAAATCTTCTTGCTGCAGAAACTATAGGACAATCGAGTACCAGTAGTTTGTTGGCTGGGTTGGCTGCAGTTATGGAGAGTGGAATACTTGGTAACGTCACTGGTGGCCTACCCAAGTCAAGTTTTCAGGTTGCCGGGGCAACATCATCTCAAGTGGGTGTACAACCTCCTCTACCGGGTGGCCCTCCTCCTACCCAGTTAACATTCTCAGGGCCCATGGTTGCATCCACATCTCTTGTTGATCCTCCACCCCATGAGGTCACATCAGTTTCCCCTGCTCTTTCCCAAGGAAAGGTAGAACGGCCACCTCTACCACCTGGTCCTCCACTTTCCTCTCTTAGTGCCTCAGCACAAACTTCAAGTGTGAAGAGTGGCAGCTCTAACCCAGTGTCTAGTCTTTTGAGCTCATTGGTTGCAAAGGGCTTGATTTCTTCGTCGAAGACAGAGCCACGTACTTCAGACTCGCCCCGGGTTTCGACTCAACCCCAGAGCCAGAGTCAGAGTCCTGGAATTGCTCCTACTACATCTGTACCAAGTTCTGCAATTCCAGTCTCATCAGTTGCTGCCCTTTCATCTAGCAAGGATGAGCCTTCTTTCTCCAAACTTGCTGCTGAAACCTCTGTTGCCGTGCCTCAAATAACTAAAGCAAAAATAAAAGATCTCATCGGTCTGAAGTTTAAGCCAGATATCATTCGGGAGCTCCATCCAGATGTGATCAATGATCTCCTTCATGACCTTCCCCATCAGTGCAGCATATGTGGTCTTCGAGTTAGACTTCCAGAGCAATTCGAAAGACACATGGAGTGGCATGCACGGAGACACCCTCAAGCGAATGGTTCAAAGAAGGCATCGCGGGAATGGTATGCACATTCTGATGACTGGGTTGCTGGGGAGGCTGGCATGCAATCTACTTATGAATCCATGTGTGTGCCCAAAGGTACTGCCAAGGCCTCGGAGAACTGCGAGCCGATGGTTCCTGCTGATGAAAGTCAATGTGTGTGCATTTTGTGTGGTGAACTATTTGAAGATTTTTATAGTCAAGAAAGGGAAGGGTGGATGTTCAAAGGAGCTGTTTACCTGACTATCCCCATGGATACAAGGAAGAGTGGGAATACAAGTGAGGGTGCTGCTTTAGGTCCTATTGTTCATGCAAACTGCATGTCGGAGAGTTCGATTCATGATTTGAGACTGGCTGAAATTAAAGTGGTAAGATTCTGATGTTAATCTTCTAATGTTATGGTGCATGGACTGTCATTTGGCGCACTACTTCACATGTGGTCTCATTGATACAGTTAGCATTGTACTGTTGACTATTGGGCTCTTGAAACATAACCACCTCCATTTTGCTCCTTACTGTGTAAGGAACATAATAAATGCATTAGGTCTGGTATTTTGCATGGAGCTGTTCAAGTTAGTGGCCTTAGTTCTGTCTTTTCTATGGAATTGCGGTAAATACACGTTTGGCGGTTTTGCTTCAAGCACCCCAGGCATTAGATGCAGGTCTCTATGTTGGTCAGTATTATGGTTAATTGGTTGTTATTCTACTGTTGTTTGTTACTACTGTTCTGTTCTTTTTGCTGAGGTCCTGTAAATGAATATGCATGTTAATATAGTGATGTAACATTTTAAACGAATATGCATGCTAATATAGTGGTATAAGTGTGATGTAATCTGTCTTAATAGAAAAATCTATCTGTCTTTTGCATATTTGTGTATTATTTCTCATTGTTGAGCTGCTGTCCATCCGTATCAGCCTTTTTATCTACTCCTTTTAGCATTGCCGGATGGGCAATTGATCGCTTGATCTCACTCTCACTTGCAGGAAAAGGGTATGTGATGTTTTGAGGTGAAAATCGGACATTATTATATTGCAGGCACGATAGTAGAGAAGAAGCTGACTAATGAATGCAGGTTTACTATACATGGCCTATATGCCCATATTCTCTGTGCCTCAAGCTGGTGCCAAGAGCTGCATACTTGGTTTCTCTGTTTTAGATTTATTTTCTTGATTACCATTCGAAAGAAATATATAATTTTCAGGTGGTTGCTCACCATTTTTCTCACTAATGTGGTTGACTTTGTTCGTGTTCTTGTTTTGTTTCTTTTTCCCTTCTTTGCTGAACGAAAAAAATGTCTATGATTCCAGCATCTATTGCTAGCAGCAGCATAGCAGAAAGCACCCAGCAACATGTCGGTTCTAGTTCAACTCTATAATCAGCAGAAGGCATGCCGCTGTGCCACTATACTGTGAACGCAATTGTCTGTTTTATTTTCTAAATCTTTATGGTTTTTTGGGTCTCTTTGGTGAGCGTTATTTCTGAGATATTCATTTTTTTTTTCTGGTAAAAATAATAGATTGTGCTGTGTTATCATACTCTCTGGCCCTGTGGCTTCTATTAAATACTTGGGGTTTTATTACGTTTTTCGCTTACCTTTTTCTTCTATGGCTACTGGGCTTTTCGATGTATTGTTTTCGGCCTTAAAACTTTTTCTTCTTGTGTGCTTTTCAAGCTTTTTGCATTATCCTGTCATCTCTTTAGTACTTTCATTCGGGACTGTTGTTGTACACCTGAGATGGAAGTTTACTGTTGCAGTTTATTGTTCCAGTTGCTTATAGTTGTGGTGTACGCAAGTGGAAACCTGGAATCTGGTTTTGTATCAGTTTCAGTATGTATGTCTAGATTAATCATTTACAGGTGGTTGTTTAATGAATGTTCCTATAAATTTGAAAGCATATCTTATGCGGCTATGAAGAGCAGCTTTATCTTTCTTGAAGTGTTACTAACCCCAAGTGTCATTGCCAATGATATTGTCTGGTTATGGTGATTGAATTGCTTTGCACCAAGTAATGTTATGTTTCAACGCAATTCATGGATTGAAGCATCAGGCTGTCCTTTACCTTTTCTGTTTCCCCGGTTGTTTACGTGAACAAATATTCAGTTTTGGGGATAAGTGAATGACCAACCTTTTCAACAGTCAGAGCTGTAGCGGGACCCAAAAAGAACAGCAGGGTAGTATGTATGCAAACTCTTCGCGGTATGGACGAGTTACAGACACTCACTTCTACTTCCATTCTTTGCCAATCGTCCCCCTTGATGCTTGTGCTGTTGCATCTATTTAAAATCGTAGTAGGATAGAGGAAATTGGTCCCCTTCCCCAAATGTGTGCTCCACGATGCTTCCACCATTGTTCCAAGTCTTGGAGGATTTTTCGATCCATTGCATTAGATATGGGCGTGGCAACAAGAAATCAGAGATTTGCAATAATCGACTCGACTAAATTGCACACTTCAAGCGACATCTGGTTGTGGTGCGTGAGTGGTGATGGTTGATATGGCTGGATTTTTGGCAGTTTTGGTTATTGGTAGAGATGGCAATATCTGGCTGGTTTTTTTTTTTTTTTTACTTTGACCAGGTTATGGCCTGGTAGGTAGTTAAATTGAAAAACCGAGGGTATGGTCTTCGGCACTACCGCGCCGGTCCGACCTGCCCAGCTGTCGTATCCTTGCTCGCATCAATACCCTAGTTTAGAATCTTTGATTAAATGTAAGCCGCCAAAGGATCTGTATAAATTTTCGCTAAATACCCTAGCCAGGCTTTTCATTTCTCTTCCAATAATTTTGCCTCATTTGTCCATCTAGCTGGTGGCACGCCGCACCACCATCCATCTACGACAAGGCAATCCCTCAGCACCACTACCGATGGTGGTAATGTCTCTCGGACGCATCTATCCACCGTCCCATCCACTCATTATGTCATTCTCAACCTAGCAGCCGCACCACCATCTCGACATCCACAGATAGCTATGCGGTTGATCACTCGTGAAACAACAGTCAGGACGTTGCGATCTTTTAATGCCGCACCACCAATCTGTATCTTTACTTTGGTTACTTTTTGTGATGTATTACATTATGTATATGGCCATGGACGGACGGATGGAGGTGGGACAACATTGGGGGATGTCCTAGTCCATCGGATCAGGAATGGTATAACCACTCATCGATGGCGGGGCGAGTTAGAGCCACTGGTTTTAGGTGGTAGGGCAGGTACAAATCTTACAAAACCCACACCCATTCCACCCTGTTGCCATCCCTAGTGGATGCAAATGGTGGTGGCTGATGAGGTTGGTCTGGTGATGGTTGGGAGTGGTGGCGGAAGGGGCTGCACTGGTGAACCCAAGCGTCCGTTAATGCAAGAAATGGTGGCTATTACTGTAGGTTGACAGGGTTGTGGTTTAGCTTTAGGGCTGGTGGTGTCTGCAGACAGAGTTGGGGTAAGTAATGGCGCGGATGGGTCTGGTTGGGGGCGAGGATGTACGGGTCGGTCTAGGGTGATGGCGAGCAGAGGTGGTGGTGGTGGATAGGGCTGGGTTGGTGAGTCTGGCAGCTAGTGCTAGAGCGGAGAAGAGATTAGGACATGAAGGGAAGAGGGGAAAAAAGTTGGTTTTACGATCATCTACACTACTATTAAGGCTCAACATGAAACTATTTTTGAACTTTCATCTATACCCATTGCTAAGGTTTATCCAGTTTGCACTTACATCCATTGCCGAGGGCATTATCGTCCCTCAAAAAATAAATAAAAAAATGGAAAAGCCTAAAATCTTTTAACCACGCACAACCTTCTGATCTCCAACAAGGCATGTAGTTTCCACACCCACGTTCTTCATTCATTCCGTCTGCAACTTTTCAAGTTACCCTGGATAGTGGATAAGAAGTTCATCTCATTCTTCTTCATCCAATTCTTAAGAAAAAAGACTTTTCTTTTTGGAGGCCACTGTCAGATTTTCGATAAGAATTTCTTAAAACCATGTCTAGCTTTTCGTTTCTAGGGCTTTGTGTTTCCTATTTTTGGGTTCTCAATTATGAACTCAGGTGATCTGCTTTTGATTGTTCGGCCGAGTCTTGATCTTTAGTTCAGTTCAATCCATTTCGTCTGCGGGTCTGGGATAGGGAACCCTTAAGAAGTTAAATAACCACCCAAGTTGTGCTCTGGAATGGAGAACTCTGGAAACCCAGAAAGGTGATTTTTCATCCCCTTTGAATCTTATTTTGTGTGTTACAAACCTGGCACGGACATTCTAGAGATTTACACTGCGTTGTGCCATCTCTGGTTGCAAGAACCAATTGTACCAGTATGCTAAGACGGGCCTGCGTTCTCGTGTATGAAGATTAGTTTGAATTCCAGGCTTCATGTCGTCTTCTTTTGCTTAATGTGGTACCTTCTATGGTTACTAGAAGCATAAAACATAATACAATCTTTTGCGATGCTCAACAGAATCCATTTCACTAGAATGTCTCTAACTTGGTCATAGATTGTAAAAAGTGGCTAATGTCACATCTGTGCCCTAACTATCTATCCAGTAGAGCTTAAATACCCAACATTTAAAAATATATCGACATCACTAAATTTTTTATAAGTAAAATACTACACAAAAACTTAGTGCATTTTTTTTGATAACACACAAAAATACTAAAAAGTGAAACCAATAAAACAACCCTAGAGGGGGGTGAATAGGGTTTTTGAAAATTAATGGGGAATTTAAACTAAGCACAATCATAAATCTCAATCAAACCAAGTAATAATTCAATGAAGATGCTAACTAAACAATCTCAAACAATTAAAGAGCAATAAGTAAAGAGATTGAGTTAGAGATACTTGACAAGGAGATTTAAATGGTTCGGCTTGAACTACCCTCAAGCCTACATCCACCTCTTCAAGGAAGTCCCTTGCAAGAGCACTAGAATCCACTAGCAACAATCTTCTTCCGGGTCAAGATCAAAACCCTTACAACACTTGGTGATATCCCCACACCAAGCACAAGCCTTGAATCCACAAAGCTCACCCAAGACTTGACAAACCCAAGCCTTGATCACAATCTTTTTACAAAGATCAATTGTGTACAAAGAAACCTTCTTGAAAGGAAATGAGTACAAATGAAGCTCTAGTACAATAGAGAGATGAGAGAATTGATGACTTGAAGAATGCTCACTCTCAATCAAAGAATTGCTCACAAAGATGCTCTCTTTAATGATGTAAAATCATGAAGATGAAGAGAGAAAAGTTTAATCTATGAGCCTTGATGTTTCTCTAATGAATGGAGGCTTAGAATGTGGTTTCCATGGTGTATGATGAAGCCCCAAATCATTTATATAGAGAGCAAATGAAATATAGCCGTTAGAGGCTTAAAGTGAGCAAAACTGTCATTGCAGTCGACTGTATTCCCAATGCAGTCGACTGTAATCCCTCTAAAATAGCCGTTGGAGTTTTGTCCTCGAAAATAGCCGTTGGAACTGAATTTTGACCAATGCAGTCGACTGCATTGGAATGCAGTCGACTGGATTCAAATACAGTCGATTGTATTACCCTACTGCCTATCAGCTGCCTCACGGAACCCCTTTCCTATTTTGGGCATAACTTTCTCTAGAAAAATCGGATTGAGGTGCCGTTTTTTGCGTTGGAAAGCTAATGAAAAGTTTTATCAAGATATGAAAAGATTGGCACCAAAATAGTTTTTGAGAAAATCTGAGTGAGCTCCAAAGTTCACTCATTTTTAAGAACCACACTTGTGTGAAAGGTTATGAACTCACATGCAATGCACAAGGTGTCCTAAGGTCTTTTTAGGTCATAGTCATCAATCCAACCATCAAACCAAGACTAGTTACATAATAGTAAAGACCAATCATAATCGTAGTAACTTAGCCTTTGCATTCTTTCTTGCTCTTTGACATAGGACTTGATGAAGCTTCCATAGTATGTCCACTATAACTTTAAGCTTCTTTGGCTTCAATCCATCTATCCAACTTCTCAAATGTGTCTTCATGAGTGTCATATATATATATATATATATATATATATATATATATATATATATATATATATATATATATATATATATATATACTAAGAATCCACTCAAAGCGCACATTAGAATATATATATATATATATATATATATACACACACACACACTAAGAATCCACTCAAAGCGCACATTAGAATATAATCAATGTGTAGTTATAATCAAAACAAGATGTAAGCCTAAGTTATCCAACCATAGGGCTAACAAAAAGTATTCGAAAAGTCTTATTAAGTTTCATGGGAGCTACTAAAGACTATTTACAGTACAAAAGAAGCAAATACAAAATAAATATTTCAGTGTTTATAAACGAATATTAAGACCATAATCCAAAATATTTGGATGCAACCTAGGATCCACAATAAGCTCGTCAGAGTTGAACTCATCACTAACTCTGCTTAAATGTCCAGAACTAACATCGAGATACACAGTAGGAGCCTTATCCGTCACTTTGGAATTGGAGACTGATGAATACTATCTTGATTTCTACACTCAACTTTGCTTTCTTTTTTTAAAAAATTTCCATTCTAAAAAAAAATATTTCATTTATAAGCAACTAAAAAACATTTTAATTTCCCAATTTTAAAACTAAATGACCAAACAAGTTCAAACTCAAGTACATAGAGAATTCTAGTGGCAAGTTTGAATGGTAATCTAACCCGTAAACAACTATATTGAATTTTTAATTACTTAATATGATGTAGAATTAGTTAATTTTGGTTTACTTGAGAAAGATGCATATTACGTGTCATATTAACGTTAAAGTTACTGCTTATTTGCACTATTTTCTTTTATGGCAAGGTTGTTTAATATTTGCAAGACATAGTTACTTTTCTTATTACTTATTAGTAAGGCCCTAACATGTCTTCTTCTTCTTTTTTTCTTTCTTTTATTCAAAAATGAATTTACTCTAAAATTGATTGGTCCAATAGAGTTTTTAGTTCAGTTTTGAAGTAGAATTATCAAAATTTTAATCTCCTTTCTTTCCCTTTTTTCTTTGCAGATTCACAATAATAAAATATTAAGTAAACCAAAATGAATCTGTATAGACCGTAAACAATCCCCATGTAATCAATTTCCACGCAAGCAGAACACCAAATATGATGGTGTTGTTCAAATGAAAATGAATGTTTAAAATTAACTGTGAAAATTCAATTAGGTCATATATCACAATCAATAATCTCACATGCTCAATCTAACAATTTGAAATGCTCGATTAACAAGCTAAAATCCTCAATCAATCAATAATCTCAAATGATCAATTAATTATCGGTTAGATTTGAACAATCTAGGTCTGTAATTGTAAGTCTTAAATGCTCAATCAACGATCTCAAAGCTACAATCTCAAAGCAAGATCTCTAAATCACCCTTATAGCAATAATCTCAAAGCAACACTCTCAAATGCTCAATCAACAATCTCAAGTTCTCAATTAATCGTCGATCATATTTGAACAGAAGAATACTTCCTCGCCATCGCTGGTCCACTCTCTATCTCCTTCCAGATCCGTGGCTATCAGAATCCTGGATCGTGGCTGACGGCCGGTGTTATTAGAGTGAGAGAGAGACGTGGTCGACTGTTCAGTGGTCATCAGAACCCTAGATCATGGCCAGTGGGCTCCACTCCACCGTCGTCACTTGTCAGAACCCAAGATCGTGGCCGTTGTGATCAAAGAGAGAGAAAGAGAGTCGTAGATCGTGGTTGCTATCGACCGTCAGCGTCGGGGGTGGATGTCTGTTGGTTACTGTTGTCATCGGTGTCTCGGTGCTTAGTCACTCGGTGAGGTTGTCTCCAATCCAGATTTGAATCTGCTCGTGCTCAGCCAGTGGCCGTCACTGGCGTCACGGGCTCACGAGTCATGACTGATGAGTCACAGGCTCACGACCATCTGGGTGAGTCACGTAGAGAGAGAGAGAGAGAGAGAGAGAGAGAGAGAAAGAGAGAGAGGTGAGAGTCGGGGACAGAGTCTCGGGGATAGAGAACTGAGAGGTGAGGTGCAATTGCAAAAAAAAATTCAAAAGTTCAGGGGTGCACCAGCCCCTAGTTCCGACATGGTTCCACCTCTGCCTATGGGGCCCAAAACCTATTGCCAATGCCTCTAGAAAAGTTAGGACATGTAGGCTCTTCCATGAGTGCAATGCCCGATATCGACTCCCCACTGCCTCATCGGGCAACACCCATCACTAGGCCGGGCAATACTCACTGCCGCTAGCAGTAACTAAAGTCCACCACCTTTAACATTTGGCACTTAAACTACCCCCACTACCCTCAACATGACCAAAACCATAACCATCACAGATTTGACCTAGTACCACTAGCATAGTTATGAATACTGTACTGAAGTGCATATCATTTTTTCCGTGAAATGGTACGTACCTGGAACGTCTCGGTACCGCCTCAAAATTTTCATCAATAGTTTATATTTGTAATATTCACACAAATAGTG
This sequence comes from Escallonia herrerae, assembly GCA_033070095.1. NCBI lineage: Eukaryota > Viridiplantae > Streptophyta > Magnoliopsida > Escalloniales > Escalloniaceae > Escallonia > Escallonia herrerae. The sequence goes on from JAVXUP010002051.1 coordinate 111,936, forward strand.
ACATTAGAATCAAATAACTTATTCAATTGAATTACTTCCTCTAAGATTATCCCCCATTTCAACGATCTCATTCGCAAATATTTATGTAAGAATAAGTTTTTTGTTCAATAATAACGCCTTTAGGTTCAAGAATAAGTTGTTTTTATGTGTGCGCGAGCGTGCATATGTTTAAAGTATCATGTTATATAGATGAAAGAATATGATAAAAACTTACAGGTAGGAAGTAAATCAAAACTAAGTGAAGATTGATAACTTAGCTTATCAGGAAAAAATTTACAAATTGTAATAAATATTATGAGTAAAAGCCTATAGAGGCTTTGATTGGTACAATAGAACTTACAGTTTTTTTCTATTTAATCTTTGTCTTGTCAATTTATAAAATTTTTAACAAAATTTGCTACTTTTATATTTTTAAGGAACCGGCACAAAGCACAATATCTCGGCCGGTATGTAGTTTTCGGCCGGTATCACCTGTACCGGCCGGTACAACCGGTACAAAGCGGTATTTTGACTGGTATAAAATGTAAGGGATACCGTACCAGTACAAGGCAAAAACGATACGTACCGGCTGGTACGGTATGGATAACTATGACCACTAGCCTCACCATACTCAACATCACCACCAACAGTAGCGGAGGCAGCAGTGGGCACAGGGGGGCACGTGCCCACCTGCTGCCTTCGTATTCTCTCTTGTTCAGGGTATGCCAACTATGGTGCGTTACCACCAGGGGCGGAGGAGGTAGCACCGCAACACCGTGCACAGTGTTCGGGATGAGCCTTGAAGTTCCTGTGGGGCTTGCAAGAGTACGATGCAACACAGGGAGAACTAAGTTGAGGATGAATGCAGGTGGAAATGAGTCATGCACTCCATGGAGCCTCACTGATTCCACAGGGCAGATTCTTCCACACCCAGAAGTAAAACCCATATCTGAAAATCCATGAAAACTAATGGTGGCCAAAAAATTACAGGGATTACCCAAATAGAGAGAGGCAGGAGAGTGGAAATGGCGGAGGTGATAAAAATTTGTAGCGGCCCATGATAGTAAAGGAGGCACCATGTTTGCCGAACTGGGTGGAGATCTCGAACCCAATTCGTAACCATGGCCAATTTCCTCGCAGTACATCTGCCTTGAACGGCGACTCTATTTCTTCTTCTGCTACTAAAAGTTTTGGCAAAGAAATCATAGACAAATTTGTTAAGGCATGAGTTTAGGTATATCCTTATTGCTGAATATAAAAAAATTCAGGTGTCCACCCCACTCAACATTTCTGGCTCCGCCACTGACCACCAACAAAGATCCAACCAACGCCCCCTTGGTGCCATACCTCATTCATCAACAGCATTAGCCACCTCATATCCCTTCCATGATGAATTGCACTGCATTATATCTAGTAATGCCACATAAAGAGTGACAACAACTCCTTCTCCCATTGGTCGAGTCCGAGCCATTCATTCCAACCTAGGCGTCACTGCTAGAAAACTTTTGGACCTTCTCTTTAATCGTAGTGCTAGGTTCCTACTGACCAACCACCACTCCCCCACAACCATATATATCTCCCACCCATTTGAAATCGACATATGACACAACTCAGAAAGCGACCTCAATCTCTCAAAAGTATAGGCTACCACGCCCATTACATCAATCATCGAGATTCCATGTTGCCCACCCACCCACCCATTAATTTCAATGAAGGTTATGGATGTTTAGATTCGTTGTGTTTTTTAGGATTTTGTTTCGATTGATGTGATGATAGTTTGGTTTGGGTGTGTGTTTGTGTGGGTGGTGGGATCTGAATTGAATATTTCAGGAGAGTTTGATGGTTGGCTGATAAAGATATGGAAAAGGTTGCGCTAAGACGGTCTGGTGGCAATGGCTACTGGTGACGGTATGGTGATGGAGGTTTCGGTAGAGAAGAAAATGGGTGAAGGAGGTTAATGATAAGGGTGAAAGAAGGTCAAAGATGTTTTTTTAGTATTGACGGTCCTACCCTTTGAAGTTTAGACGGCCGTGAACTCCTGTTAACCATCAAATTAATTTAGTTAAAAAAAATATTTGAGTACTGATTTGATACTTGACAAATATGAGGAACTAAAAAGCTCCACAGTAGTGATATTGTAGGGTACAATTTTGACATTAACCCTTACTATTTTCTTTCAACAGAGTAATCAAAATTTGGGAAAATTTATATAGAATAGAGGAGTAATGGATATGCAATTGGTGTCTCAATCGTGGCTTCTTCCCGAAAGCGAATTGCTACATGTGAAAACGGCCATATCATAAATCATTTTATTATTTTTGGCTACATGTATCTTTTACAAGCACTAGACAAAGATATAAAATTGAAGTGATAATGAGAACCTCACAACTGAGATAATAAACATGTGTGTTGTATCAATTTGAACTTTTTGATTTGTCTAGTTGTTCACTATATTGTTTTGGTATGTTATTGCTTGCAAAACTTAATATTATGTTTCATTACTCATGCTATGTTCTTAACAGTTTGGACATAATACTTGTGAAGGAAAAATGTGCACGTCTCAGACATAAAATGATATGGTGATCTTTGACTAGGTAACAAAATTTTGCAATAACTATACATGTCATGTACGACTACTCTTAGGCCCCGTTTGACAAAATTTTTTTCCCTCTTTTTTTTTCAGTTTTAAAAACTGAAAAAAAGAGCGTTTGGTAACCATTTTTTTTTCAATTTAAAAAACCAGTTTTTAAACTGCAGAGTAAAAAAAAAACTCCAAAAACTGGTTTTTTTTTTCACTTTTGGTTTTTTTTTTTCGACCACCACCACCACCCTCCCACCGCCGGCAGCCACCTCAGGCGACCACCGCCGGAGACTGTCGGCCGCCGGCAGCCACCTCCGGCCGCCGGCGACCACCGCCGGAGACTGCCGACAACCACCTCCGGCCGCCGGCGACCACCGGCAGCCACCTCCGGCCGCCGGCAGCCACCGCCGGAGACTGTCGGCAGCCATCTCCGGCCGCCGGCGACCACCGCCGGAGACTGCCGGCAGCCACCTCCGGCCGCCGGCGACCACCGCCGGAGACTGCCGGCAGCCACCTCCGGCCGCCGGCGACCACCGCCGGAGACGGCCGGCAGCTACCTCCGGCCGCTGGCCACCACCGCCGGTGACTGCCGGTAGCCACCTCCGGCCGCCGGAGACTGCCGGCAGCTACCTCCGGCCGCCGGCCACCACCGCCGGTGACTGCCGGCAGCCACCTCCGGCCGTCGGCCACCACCACCACCACCGTCGACCACCGCTACGCCCCACCACCGCCACCGCAAACCACCAAAAAAAAAAAGTCAAAATAAAAAGGGTTACCAAACACCAAAAAAAAAAACCTAAAAAAAAAAGGGGTTATCAAACACCCACTTGTTTTTATAAAAAAAAAAAATTAAGCTGCTCTTTAAAAAACTGCTCTTTAAAAACTGAAAACCAAAAAAAAAAATTTGTCAAACGAAGCCTTAGTATGGTTGTTATAACCCTGCTAATTGTTGCAAACTAAGCGATTCTTGGTTTTTAGGTGCTTGGTTCACGCTTCTGGAAAAAAACTTAGGAAGAATCACTAAAAATAAAAAATAAAAATTAAAGAGTCAATTACAAATGGTTGAAAATAACTCTAATCCTTTCGTATATATATATCAAAGTTTATTTTAGTTCAGATTCTTGTTTTAGACTTCTATTACCTCTTTAGTAATACTATAAAAATGAAAATGACTTTTCTATTCGGTCGTAAAAATTTTGATTTCCTTGGTTAGTTTGTGTTGCACACATTCTTTGCATGTGTCTCGATTACTGGTTTCTACGTATTAATTTGTCCGACACATGCTTTTGAAGAACATGAAGCTCCCGTCCTGCCAATTTGGACTGAAATTTTTCTAATGATTGGATCCAATTGACCCACATGGGATTATTTGCAAAAAATAAAAGCAAAAGACAGTTTTTGCAACCAAAATACGGAGTGTGTCTGCAAATTACCAAGAAAATAATAATAATAATGTAATGGGACCTGTGTCATGTGTTAGTCAACTCTTAAGCAATGTCCATTCCAACACCAGTTGAAGTTGGCTTCAATAGTCGCAGGCAGACCTAGTGAGTTATGACCGCAACACAGCCAACGGTGACCTTCACATGGTTACAGAATCTTGCATACAACTCGCATTTATGATGAAGACAATATTAATGGTATGCAAACAATGTAGTCCTACTGTTTCACATAAATCAATTATATTTGATTTGACACGTATTTTTAAACATTTAAATTATATATATATATATATATATATATATATATATATATATATGTGTTTTTCTCTTTTTATTCCTTAGAGAAAAGGGAGGAAAGAGAGTGATTCAACATAAAAAAATTTAATTAATAGAGTGTTAAATATGAAGAGAGAAATATAATAAAAATTATAAAAAAATAGATTCGAAAAGAGAAAATGAGTTGGTGGAGAGTTAAATACGTAGAAAGTGATTGAATAAAAAAAAAGATAAATATGAAAAAATACTTAAAAAATATTTTATAATTTGAAAAGTGAACAATTTTTGTGCGATGATCCAAAAAGGAAATATGATCAATTTATGAGAGACGGTGGAGTACTAGTCTTGCAGAATTAGAAATGATTTGCAAAGCCATAAAACCGATATATTGAACTCACCCTGGATAACACATCTTTGGTCATTTAGTAGTAATTTTGTTCATCGATCAAATAGTAAAATGGCTAAAAATGTAAAGTATAGACACATTTTAAACATCGGAATGCTTCGTGGCACTAGCCTACAAGTTGTTCCAAAGACTTTTGTTTTATGATATTAAGAAATGGGTGTCATTGATTAATAATATGACATAGATGTTGGAGCTTAATTAGGATGTCAATTTTCCCAAATGCATTATTGCATTGTTCAGGAGGGCTTGACACTGTCTTGAGAAAGGTGAAAACGACTTAAAAACCTTGTTTAAATTCTAGCTAGCCCTTTAGGAAATAAAGCTGCTTTAAAAACCAGTTTTCGAATCTTGAAAATGCTGGAGAGAACACCATGATTTACTGATTTGGGATTTGGGAAGTCAATTGACCCGGATTGATGCATTAGCAATACATGGATGGTCAATTTGTTCCATGTAGAAATTACGGACGAAGTGGACGAAACAATGAGAGCATCATCGTACGTGTGCTTTAGAGAGCATTGTCGTGCTAAAAGAAAATGAAATTTTTTTGGCTAAAGCCTATAGTCCTTGTACAACGACAAAACGAGGATCGCCAAGCAATGCGTACTGGTTATGGATTGCAGGGATCTGCTTAAGAGGCCGTGGAACGTAAAAGTTTTCATGTATATAAGGAAACCAACTTTCGTGTGTAGATTTAATAGCAAAACAGACAGGCAATCAACAACAAAAATACCAGCAATGACATCATGAGACGATTTTTTTGTCCTCCATCCTGTACCTTGATGCTTGTGTGAGAGTCACCTCATGTTATTTGACTCAACAAACGATTGTTGAATAAATAAAATTTCTCCTGATTTAAAAAAAAAAAGAGTACTCGTCCGACACGTGACTGCTTTAATGCTTTTGCAATACGAGTTGTAAAGCCTTTATCAATTCATTTAACAAGTACATGCATATCCACTGTTCTATCTTACAATTAGCATACTTGATTTGACAACCAAAGGTAATTATAATTTTTTATATATATATATATACACACACACGCAAGCAAACCTTCATTTATATCACCATTACATAGTAAAAATGGTGCAAAGAAGCTGTCATGGCACTTGATAGCTCACTTTTATGGTGAACCCTTCGGCTTATGATGTTGGGTGTAGATGTAATCCAGGTGAGCCTCTGCAGCCACCCTTCTGCTTAGACAGTCTTCATCTTTGTCATCACACTCCTCCAAGCCCATCAACTGTGCAGTAAAAAGCACCACAGAGAAACTATAAATATGACTAATCACACAAAACAGAAAGCAAGAGTTAAAGCTACGTGCTACGTACACACGTTCACTTTACTGTAAAACAAGAGTACCGTAGTTTTACCTTGAAGACGGAATCTTCTTTCGTCTTTATGGGACTGCCATTAGTCTTAACACCCTGATCAGCTGTAAAAAGTGCACAAATCATAAAATAAGTACTTTCAATGGGAAGAACGAAGGTAAAAACAAAACATATGAGATATAAGGCATCCGTGCATATATATTAAATTTTTTTAAACGTAACGGTGATAAATATAACGTCACATGAAATTTAACGATATTAAGAGATTTACTAATATAAAGATAAAAATATTATCATCCTTTCGTCTTATCACCTCATCATATATAGCACTGTTGCATGGAATTCTTTTGTGCTTAATTAACATATAAAGGGCGCACAAGTAGGATATGTATTAATTAGCAATTAATATAGAACCTCTTAGCACAAGTAGGATTAAGCAAAAGAGAGAGAAAATTCTAAATTTTCTGTCAAGAAGCCACTCACTTTTAGTGACACAAACAAAATTATAGAGGAGTGCATAAGCATATTATTTATATCAAAAGAAACAAAAAGAGGGGAAATTTGGCTACGTACTTTGATCTGATGGAAGGAGACGAGCAGCAGTTGTTGACTGGGAAAGGATCAGGAACATTAAAAGGGAGATGAAAACCAAAGTAGAAGCTTTCATCTTCATTGCCTCTGCTGTGTGTGTGTGTGTGTGAGAGAGAGACTGAGGGTCTTGCAAGGCTTGAGGAATGGTGGTGGACTCGTGCCCTTTATAACACGAAAAGAAAAGCCCTCGCAGTTGCAACTTTCAACAGAGCACTGTTCTCTCCTTTTCACTCTTTGAGATCATGGATCATGTGAACAGACCGGACTAGAGAGAGAGAGAGAGAGAGAGAGAGAGAGGGGGAACTGGGTCATTGTCGCACTGGTCCATATACACAAATAATGAAGTTTGTTGTGACTTGTGAGTAAGCTCCTCAACTCAATAAGTTATTGAGATGCATGCAGAGGGCAGGGGTCTCCATGGTAGAAAGACAAGGAAAAGACTCAAATTGAAAAGGGAAAGTGTGTGCGCACATAAGAGGGTCAACTAGTCAAGCTCTAGACCTGGCAATGGCGGACAGTTGTTCTCCATTATACACCTCATAAAGTACTTTGCATGACTTATCTATATACGTGTCTAACTTTTTCTTTGCCCAGTATTCTGACCTTCTTTCCTTTTTGGAATTTGAAATTCCAATGTACATGCTTCTTATATATATATATATATATATATATATATATATATATATATATATATATATATATATATATATATATATATATATATATATATATATATATATATATATATATATATATATATATATATATATATATATATATATAGCTGATCCGTTGATAGTGCTAGCAAAATGGGGTATTTTGCTAGCGTGATTTGGCCGTCCATCCTGAAAGATGGACGGCCCAAATCGCGCCTTTTTCCAAAACTGTCAGCCGTCCGCCATACAGTCTCGCGGACGGGATTTTTTTTACCTTTTTGCCCTCCTCCCATGTCCGCGAGACTGTCTCGCGGACGACTTTCGGTTCCTGACATGTGTCAGGAAAAAGGCGTCCGCGAGACAGTGTAGCGGACGCCCTCTAGGCTGACACATGTCAGGACCTGTCCCGTCGGTCGCCTAGAAAGTCTCCCTAATTCTCGGCTCTTTCAGCAAAATTTTTGCGGGCTTCAGATTCACTTACTTCCATTTTCAGCACCCTTCAAGTTTCGAGTAACACTTGGTTCAAGCATCACTCAAGCAAGGTAAGTTTGTGATCTTGCTACCGTTTTCTGGGTGGATTGACTGATAAAATATAATTTTTTTTTCGACAAAAAATTATAGATCTTTGGTGATATTCTAGAAATTTGTCACTCTATTCATCAACTTGTGATGTTCTAGAAATTAATTTGTTAACTTTAAACTAATTCATTGTAGTTAATTTCAATTTTTTTGAGGTTCGCTAACTTCGACACGTTATCCTATTAAAATTCAAATTTTTTGAGATATGTTTGTTGTATTTTGGCATGGTGAATTTATCTGTTTATCTTAGTAATTTTAATTTGTTATGTTCAGTAAATATATAATTAGCAAAATGGGAGACACTTTTGAGATTATGTATATGGTATCCTAAATCGGTCTATTCGTCAAGATAATTTTGAGATAATAAGCGTAGTCTATTTCTACATAGGTCTTTTTCACAATGTCTGATTTCGTGTCGAGCTCCAACACCCCCGTAGATGCTAGTGATCCGTATCTAGGACGAACCTTTCAAACATTGGAAGAAGCTGGAGAATGTTTTCGAGCGTATTCATTGAGGGTTGGTTTTGGCATTAGAATAAAAACTACAAGAACAAGCAGCGTATCAAAAAGGATATGCTCTCGCTTATACGAGTGTCATAGGGGCAGAAACCCAGTGCAAAATGAGACACGCGTAGGCAACGATGACAGTGATGATGACGAAATAGGGTATGCGCGGAGAAGACGGGATTGCTTTGCGCGCACGAATTGCCAGGTCAAGATGTTCGTAAGCTATAAAGCCAAACAAGATCATTGGCTTATTACCAGCCTGGAACTGGCACACAATCACCCGTTAGTAACCCCTTCTAAGGTGAGTCAGATGCATCAACACAAGAAGATGGGTAAGGTCGCGAGGAGCCTAATTCACACAATGAGCGATGCGCGGCTAGGACCTACCGACATGATTAATGTTCTTGCTGAACAGGCTGGGGGAATTCAAAATTTAAACTTTAACACGACAGACGTTCGTAACGCGGTCCGAACCCATAGACGAGCCGCGTATGACCTCAATGATGCGCAAGCGACAATGAGCCTATTGAAACGGATGCAGATGGAGGACCCGCAGTTTACCTTCGACTATAAACTTGACGACGAGCATCGAGTTAGCACAATTTTTTGGGTCGACGGTCGTTCGAGGCTAGCTTATAAGCATTTTGGGGATGTCGTGACTTTCGACACCACATACCGTACCAACAAGTACTCGATGCCGTTCGCTCCTTTCACGGGCGTCAATCATCATTATCACTCCATCCTGTTCGGGTTCGCCTTGTTAAGGGACGAGAGCGAGAGTTCTTTTGAATGGTTGTTTAGGGTGTGGCTGGAAGCAATGAACTTCAAAGCACCGACTGTTATCATCACCGATCAAGATTTGGCAATGAAGAAGGCTATTGCTACCGTCTTCCCAGATACTCGACACAACTTGTGCACTTGGCACATAAGCAACAAATACCCGGAACGTCTGCATCACATGTACGCAAAGTATCCAGACTTTAAACAGGATTTTGACAAATGCGTCCTCAAGTCATTAACGATTGAGGAATTCGAGGAGAGGTGGGAAAAGCTTGTTCGGGATTACTCATTGCAAGACAACGAGTGGCTCCAGCACTTGTACGGGCTCAAAGAGCAATGGATTGGCGTTTACACGAGAAGTCATTTTTCTGCGGGCATGAAAACGACGGGCAGGAGTGAATCTATGAATGCCACGTTCGATAGTTATGTGGGTACAACTACCAATTTGAAGAGTTTCGTCACATCTGCACAAAAAGCGGTTGCGTCGTTGTTCGTGAAAGAAAGGGCTGCAGACTTTGCAACCACGTACAAGCAAAGGAGAAGGTTGCTTGAGACCCCGCTGGAGCTGAACGGTGCCAAAGTCTATACGAAGGAGATCTTCCTGCTATACCAAGTAGAGCTGCAAAAATCGGGCCGATACAGTATATACAAGGTGGCAGAAAAGTCGTCGCGTGAGTACAAGGTTTATTCGCTCGTGAATGACCTCGTCCCTGAGAAGCTGCGCAGAATTTATACGGTGACCCACGACACATTGACGGACTCGGTGACATGTGTTTGCAAGAAGTTTGAGTTCCATGGCATCCTGTGTAGACACATTCTGCGGTTTTTCACACAGAAGAATATCAGGACAATCCCCGATAAATACGTCCTGCCACGGTGGACGAAAGGTGCAAACAGGTTGCACGGTACCATTTCCTTTCCGGAGCACCCGTATACTGACTTTGAAGAATCAGAGACGTTGCGGTATAATCATCTGGTGACGATGTTCACCCGTTTGTCCGTAAAGGGTGCTGCTACAATGGTCGGATATAAACATCTCCTCGAGGTAGCTCAGCAGCAAGAGCCCATCGTCGACCAATTGGAAGCAGCTTCAGTCAGCAATGCGGTTGACACCGAGCCTACGACGGGATCAGAAGATGACGAGCCGGGGGAGGGAGACGACAATGATATCCGGCCTTCGGATCCAATTATATCGCAAACGAAAGGCCGCAAGAGATCTACGCGGATGAAAAGCTCTATTGAGACGGCAACTCAACCAAAAAAGCTGAGAAGGTGTGCATTGTGCAACAAAATGACCGACCACGACAAGCGGAACCATTACAAGGCACTGGGGATAAGTCCAGTGCCTTTGCAAGACGGGGAAGAAGATGATGCCGAGGATGAGGACGAACAAGCTGCAGTGGAACTTTAGTGTACTGAATATTTTGTAATAATCTTTTATGAGCCATCAAAAGTGTCGGACATTTTGTAATAATATTTTAGTAATGACTCGTTTGTAATAACCTTTACTCTCATTTTTTTATATGTGATTTCTTACACTGTCCGCTACACTGCGCAGCACAACATTAGAAACCTAAGGTATTAAAGAATACCTCTCCAACACTTATTTTTTTTTTTGGTGTTTTCTCTACGTCCGCTATACTATGTAGCGGACGGCCCCGCAGAATACCCACCTCTCCAACACTTAGTTTTTTTGTTTTGGTTGTCTTCTCTACGTCCGCTATACTATGTAGCGGACGGCCCCGCAGAATACCCACCTCTCCAACACTTAGTTTTTTTTGGTTGTTTTCTCTATGTCCGCTATACTATGTAGCGGACGGCCCCAGTCTCTATGTCCGCTATACTATGTAGCGGACGGCCCCACAGAATACCCCCCCAACACTTAGTTTTTTTTGGTTGTTTTCTCTATGTCCGCTATACTATGTAGCGGACGGCCCCGCAGAATACCCACCTCTCCAACACTTAGTTTTTTTTTTGGTTGTCTTCTCTGCGTCCGCTATACTATGTAGCGGACGGCCCCGCAGAATACCCACCTCTCCAACACTTAGTTTTTTTTTGGTTGTGTTCCCTGCGTCCGCTATACTATGTAGCGGACGGCCGGGCAGAAAGACTGATTATCGAACACTTGGTTATTTTTTGAACACTTGCCCTGCAGATAGACAGATATCCAACACTTGGTTTCCCACCGTTAAATCATATCGGTCAATAAAATCAATCGCATTCAATAAATTTTTTTTAAAAAAGTGTTGTAACGTTACAATGTGAATTGGGGAACATCATCTCTCGCAGGAATGATGTTCCTTACACGGATTTACAATAAACCTAATAGCTCTAGGCCGGCCATTCATAATTTGCCAAGCAATCCTATACCTAAAGTCTTGTATGCATTCTTCGCTCCAGACAGTCTTCTTGAGGCTCTCAGACCGGCAAATGTAATCCATGTACATGCAGAGGAAGACGCCGCAGTCCGAGGAATTATGTTGCTTGGGCCTACTCCTCTTCAATCGGAAAATGAGGACCGGCCTGCGCGATACCTTCTCCCGACGCCTACCATTGACCAGGGCAGCAAAAAGATTCTGCGAGAACCATAATAAGCATTAAACATAGCTAGCAAAATAAGATTAATCAGTTTTATAATATGCAAGTTACAACAAGAAGGAAACAGGATCTTACCATGGCATCCAACTGGCCTATGCCTCGGTACATATCAATCACAGGCATCACGTCGGTATCATCGTAGAGACTGTCGACGACTGAAACCGTGCTCTGTAATGGTTCGTAGCAAACCAAGTACCAGTGGGCATTCCCTAAAAAGGGGATTAGAAACACGTCGGCAACACTTGCGCTCACTGGACTATCCCTAGCAAGATATGCTTGTAGGTTAGGGGACGGTTTCCACTGGGCCATGGTTCTCCCCTTCCTTCCTTGCATTGCCCCAGTCGTGCCACTCTTGTACTAGGAGCTGATGAAAAAAAGCATCCAAGATAAACACGCGCAGACCGATGTTTGGATGCTCCCGACACCTTCGCCTCAGAATTTGCACGTAGTGCGAGATGACACCGCTGTCTAACCAAGCTCCCGGCGCCAGCGAGGCGATCTCTGTCCACGAGGCATTGTAATCCAAGCCCTCGGGTGATCCACGTCATACGACGCTCCGTCTTGGGGGGCCCCGCTAAAATAACGGGCTCGGATTAGATCGCATTTATGCGGCTTTAGGGGCCTGGCTGGATGCCCTTTCGGATATTGCCCTCGGGGGTCGATCGGGGGATATTGGCCTCCTCCAATTCCTTCTTCGGCCGCTGATATTGCTCTCTGGCCATTTCTTCAGCCGGCTGATATTCCCCTCCGGGGCCGCCAACTGGTCCCGCCCACGGGACAATGGGCAGTGCCTCGGAGAAACCGTAGTTTCCGAAAGGACAGTCTTGCGTGACTTGAGAGAGGGGTTCCGGGAACAAATTGAAGGAGGGGCCGCTGTAATCGCCCCACGACGCTTGAGCCCATCCCCGCTTCAGAGGTACCACCAACTCCCTGACTCACCCCTGAAGCCTGTCCAGAGGGATCACCGTATCCCTGGCTGACGCCCGTATAACCCATTCCCGGGCTGACTCCCGAAGACTGGCCCGATGCTTGGCGCAAAAAATTCCCGCAGCCTAAAGCCAATGTCGCAGCCTGTTGGCAAAGATCCTCGCCCATTGCGCTCACCAGATCCCTCCGCTCACTCAACTTCTGGAAGAATGCAAGCGAGGCATTAACCTACATCCAAAGAGATAAAAAATTAAGTAACTTCAATCAGACATTTATATTCAACTAATTTGGTTCAAGTCAGACTTGTTGGGCAACTTACGAGATTGTATGCCATACGCTCATCGATCTGACCCCTAGGCGCATACCTCTCCCCACGTTCAAAGTTTACAGGGGCTACTCTCCTCCGCGTGATGCGGTAGTACCACTCATCGTACTGATCGATGCTGATAACGGGGTCTGGCTCCGAGACGATGGCCGCCAGTGTGTCCTGCCAAGAAGTCCAAAGCTCTATTTCGGCCGCGCACAATTCGTACGCATTGGCGGTGCCAAACACTCCGACATCCGGTGGGTTCCTGTTAACCCTCATATCCGGGGCATCGACTGGCAAACCCTGCTCCAACTCAAAATGGCGCATTGCTCGGTCGGGCAGCTGCCACTCTGCGACCTCGAAATGGATCAGGGGTGTGCGCTGCAACCCGGAGAGCGTGAAGACGAACGACTCTCCCACCCGTCGCGCCAAACGTATGTACGGTGCCCAACGCATTTGGCCCGGAGATAGACGGTCGAACTCCCCTCGATAGTACGTAATGTTGTGATGGGGATCGACTCTCCTCTTGTAGTGGCTAGCCCTCCGGCTGTACTCCCAAGCACACAACCGAGGCCAGACTTTATCGGTTCCATCCCTACGCGTTGGTGCACCGGGAGCAAGGTGTTCATAAGACCACACCTGAGAACATCAAAAAATTATATTTATATCGTCGATTCAACAAAAATAAAACACAATAACGAAGACATGATTTATATGATATACCTGCAATAGCGAGAGACATGCACATATGGCTTTGGAGTTGGGCCTCGTTGCCTTGTGCAATGCTCGGTACAGATACGAAAGAACCGCTGCACCCCAGGCATAATCCCCAACCTCCGACAGGTTACCCAACAACGGTAAATATTTCACGCTGACCGTGTTCTTCGACGTCGTTGGGAATAAAATTGCCCCCATCACCCACAAGAGGAAGGCCTTTGTGTACACCACAAGCTCACGGCCCGTATAGTTTTCCGGCAAAACCCCGTAGGTATCTACCAACCACTTCAACTTTATACCACCAGTGCTAAATTGATCCTGGGGTATCGAAGTGAAGAAGTCCCGCGCTGTTCTCTTATTCGTTGCGTCTGACGGAGGAGCAATTACCGGCCGCCCCGTCACCGGCAACCCCAAGATGAACCCTACATCTTCTAGGGTAATCGTCATCTCTCCGAGCGGGAAGTGAAACGTATTCGTTTCACTTCTCCACCTCTCAACAAGGGCACCTATCAAGGCCCGGTCAAGCTGTTGAAAGATCTGCCCATGCGTGAAAATCCCAAACCCAATTCCACGCAGTATCCTTTTCTGGGACTTGTTCAATTTCCATCTCGTGAACTCGCGAGATACTTCTACGGTGGTGAGAAGTTCTCTTTCCTACGAATTATTAATAAATACAATTTAAGCAAAATGAACGGTAAAACAACGTTCGTAATAATAAGAAAGTTGATAAATAATGTATCTTACTCCACCATCCCATATGAGCGTACTGATATGGTTGGCTTGGTCGTATAACACGGATGGATCTTCTGGTCCAGGGATAAATTCCATTTTTTGCAACTGAAACTATGGAAAAACCTTCTCAGTTTGGATTTTTCGTTTTGGATTTTGATAATCGCTCGCAAAAATACGACGCTAGCACATGCATAATTGATATATAGACATATACGGAATCGGATTTTACAAACGCTAGCACATGAACAAATACATACATATATAAATCCTCATCATCGCTAGCACATGCTCAATGCATAATCAAAACCACGCATAAAACGCAATATTGATCACAACTATAGATTAGAAACATGTAAAGGATTGATTTTGTGAACTTACGTGATCTATTAGGGTATTAAAGCTGCTCTTATGAAGAAATTGCGCAGATCTGCTTGCCAACGCCGCTGGGAATATTTGTGAGTAGGAAGAACGGAGAAGAGTGTAGAAGTTATAGGACTTTCTTTTGGGTTTGAATATATATTTGCTGTCCGCTATACAATATATATTTGCCGTCCGCTATATAGTATCGCAGACTTTCTTTTGGGATTGATATAGTATCGCGGATGACACCAGTCTGTTCCTTGTCCGCTATATAGTATCGCGGACGATAGACTGTCCGCTATATAGTATCGCGGACGATAGACTGTCCGCTATATAGTATCGCAGATGATAAACTGTCCGCTATATAGTATCGCGGATGATAGACTTAGCATCGCGGACGATAGACTGTCCACTATATAGTATCGCGGATATAGATACCGAAAACAAAAAAAATAGTGTTGGACCAGAAAATGGTTGGCACGGACCAGACATTTAGTTCCGGGTCCAGAAAATGGTTGGCAGGACCAGACATTTAGTTCCGACCTTCCCGAACCCCGGCCTAAGCGGAGGCCTTATATCCGCTATATTGTAGAGCTAGACTTTGTTGTGCGCTATATATAGAGCTATACAATGTAGCGTAATGTAATAAATTGGAATAAATTGGCGCCCGTAATGCAGTTTTAATAAATTGAAATAAATTGGCCCCGAAGACTTGTTTTAGCGACATAGTAGGTTAATGCTATTTTAATAAACTGACGCCCGAAGACTTGTTTTAGCGACGGAATCAACAATCTCAATAAACAAAAAATAATGTACGATTCACAATCAACGATCTCAATATATCAAGGCAACAAAAAAAGGCACAATTAAGCAAGAAAAAATTTGGAAACATAATAAACAAGAACATAAATTTTTTTATTATAATAATAAACTATGGTTCACAAATGGGGTACGAAAGTTTTTCACAAGCGCTCCGATCAAAGATTACAACTTGAAAATCCCACCACCCAAGGTGTTCGAACACTACAAAGTCCCCGAGTTCGAGGCCATGCTGGCGCACGAAGACGTTCCAACCCTCTGCGAATTCCTTTTTTTGGGATCGGCCGGGCTTCAGCTTGATTTCAACCTGCCATGCCCCCTTGCGGCTATATAATCTTGCACTATCATGAATTGTTGTAAATTGATTGGTAAATGCTTCCGGTATGTCCTACCAAACACAATACAAAAAATAGGTTAGTTTTGGTTAAGAAAAACAAAAGATCAAACTTTTAACACACGAAAATACAGAGAAAGAGAAAGAGGGATAGCCTACAAGTTCATGCTCAAATCCCGGCATCATGACTTTGAAAAAGTGTTTGCCTACCAGGTGCAAGTTGCCAATATAATCGTAGGCGTAGGTGGTCTCCGATCCAGAAGCCATCGAGATCGGCGTTGAGGGGAGGACGGTGGTGTCGCCGGAGATGTGGGTGACCGGAGATGTGGGTCGCCGTAGATGGGGTAGCGGCTTGGGTTAGATGTTCGAGAGAGAGAGAGAGAGAGCGCCGTCCGCTACAATAATATATATAGCCCGATCTGATTAATATTTATAGCAGGAGAGAGTGGACGAAGGGACGCCGTCCGCTACATTGGAGAGCTCCCACAAACAGGACACTGTTGACGTCACAAATACCAAGGGGAACAGTTCTCGGGGCTCTGACAGAGACTTTATAGGCGACCGACGGGACAGGTCCTGACATGTGTCAGCCTAGAGGGCGTCCGCTACACTGTCTCGCGGACGCCTTTTTCCTGACACATGTCAGGAACCGAAAGTCGTCCGCGAGACAGTCTCGCGGACATGGGAGGAGGGCAAAAAGGTAAAAATCCCGTCCGCGAGACTGTATGGCGGACGGCTGACAGTTTTGGAAAAAGGCGCGATCTGGGCCGTCCATCTTTCAGGATGGACGGTCAGATCGCGCTAGCAACTTAACTCCATTTGCTAGCGCTATCAATGGATCAGCTCCCATATATATATATATATATATATATATATATATATATATGGGAGCTGGTCTGTTGATAGCGCTAGCAAAATAGGAGATTTTGCTAGCGTGATCTGGCCGTCCACGCACGATTTGTGGACGGTCTAGGTCTTTTTTTTTGTACTTTTTTTAAGTCCGTCCGCCACATTATGTGGCAAACGATTTTTTGACAAAAATACCCCTCTACTGTCCGCTACATTATGTAGCGGACAAGATCATAGATTTGGATTTTGTCTTATTTCTTCTGTTTTATGTCATATGTATGTTAGAGAAAATTGGATCTGGAAAACCATACTAGCGTCAAACACTCTCTGTTTCTCTCTTCCTCATCTAATCTCATATATATCTCTCTCTCTCTCTCTCCCCCGTCCGTTACTCTCGTCGGCCCACATAAGGCAAGTGTACGCTATTTTGGAGTAGGAAGAGGACTAGGCGCGGTAGCGTGAGTCGATGTAAAAAGCGGCAACGGCGGCATCTACGGCGATGGGTGGATTTCAAGACGGCGAGATCTTAGATAGATTATATTTAGATTTAGATTTAGATTTGGATTTGGGTTTGGGTTTGGTTTCGACGGCAAGATCCCAGATTGGATTTGGGTTTGGTTTGGGGTAGCGACGGTTCGAATGGTGGTGGTTCGGGGAGGCAGAGTTCAGATGGTGGTGGCGATGGGTTTAATGGCGGTGACAAAATGATGGTGCTGCCTGGGCTAAGAGGTTGTGGTTTCTTGCTTATGGTGGAGGGCGCTGGTTCTGCCATGCCCATCGCTCTTTCATTTTATGTCGTCGCCAATTTGGGTTTTTATTTGAGTTTGGTTTGATCTCAAATTAATTTGAGTTTGGTTTGGCCTCCTCCCAATAACACGTTCTTTGTTGGCTCAGAAACAACAGATTGATGCGTTTTGGTTTGTGGAACTCCATTGATATTTCTGGAAGAACACGTAACAAAACAAATAGAGGGGGGGGGGGAGGGAGAGAGGTGAAATGTGAATGGGCTTGTTTGCGTGTGGACGGTCAGATCGCGCTAGCAACTTAACCCAAGTTGCTAGCGCTTTCAACGGATCAGCTCCCTATATAGGGAGTTGATCCCTTGATAGCGCTAGCAAAATGGGATATTTGCTAGCGCGATCTGGGCCGTCCATCCTGAAAGATGGACGGTTCAGATCATGCCTTTTTTTTTAAAACTGTCAGTAGTCTATGACACAGTATCGCGGACGACATTTTTTACCTTTTTGCCTCTCCACGCCGTCCGCGACACAGTATAGCGGACGACTGACAGGCCCCGACGCATGTCAGGAAAAAGTCGTCCGCCACACTGTGTGGTGGACGACCTCTAGGCTGACACATGTCAGTACGTGTCCCGTGTCCCGTCACCCGCCAAGTGCAAAATAAGACATGCGTAGGCAACGATGACAGTGATGACGAAATAGGATATCCGTGTAGAAGACGGGACTGCTTTGAGTGCACAAATTGCCAGGTCAAGATGTTCGTAAGCTATAAAGCCAAGCAAGATCATTGGCTTATTACCAGCCTGGAACTGGCACACAATCACCCGTTAGTAACCCCTTCTAAGGTGAATCAGATGCATCAACACAAGAAGATGGGTAAGGTCGCAAGGAGCTTGATTCATACAATGAGCAATGCGCGGCTAGGACCTACCGACATGATCAATGTTCTTGCTGAATAGACTGAGGGAATTCAAAATTTAAACTTTAACACGACAAACGTTCGTAACGCGGTCCGAACCCATAGACGAGCCGCGTATGACCTCAATGATGCTCAAGCCACAATGAGCCTATTGAAATGGATGCAGATGGAGGACCCACAGTTTACCTTCGATTATAAACTTGACGACGAGCATCGAGTTAGCATAATTTTTTGGGTCGACGGTCGTTCGAGGCTAGATTATAAGCATTTTGGGGATGTCGTGACTTTCGACACCACATACCGTACCAACAAGTACTCGATGCCGTTTGCTCCTTTCACGAGGGTCAATCATCATTATCACTCCATCTTGTTCGGGTTCGCCTTGTTAAGGGACGAGAGCGAGAGTTCTTTTGAATGGTTGTTTAGGGTGTGGATGGAAGCAATGAACTTCAAAGCACCCAACGTTATCATAACCGATCAAGATTTGGCAATGAAGAAGGCTATTGCTACCGTCTTCCCAGATACTCGACACAACTTGTGCACTTGGCACATAATCAACAAATACCCTGAACGTTTGCATCACGTGTATGCAAACTATCCAAACTTTAAACAGGACTTTGAAAGTGCGTTAATAAGTCATTAACGATTGATGAATTTGAGGAGAGGTGGGAAAAGCTTGTTGAGGATTACTTATTGCAAGACAACGAGTGGCTCCAGCACTTGTACCAGCTCAAAGAGCAATGGATTGGCGTATACACGAGGAGGCATTTTTCTGCGGGCATGAAAACAACGGGCAGGAGTGAATCTATGAATGCCATGTTTGATAGTTATGTGGGTACAGCTACCAATTTGAAGAGTTTCGTCACATCCGCACAAAAAGTGGTTGTGTCGTTATTCGTGAAAAAAAGGGCTGCAGACTTTGCAACCACGTACAAGCAAAGGAGAAGGTTGCTTGAGACCCCGCTGGAGCTGAACGGTGCCAGAGTCTATACGAAGGAGATTTTCATGCTATACCAAGTAGAGCTCCAAAAATCGGGCCGATACAGTATAAACAAGGAGGCAGAAAAGTCGTCCCCTGAGTACAAGGTTTATTCGCTCGTGAATGACCTCATCCCTGAGAAGCTGCGCAGAATTTATATGGTGAGCCACGACACATTGACGGACTCGGTGACATGTGTTTGCAAGAAGTTTGAGTTCCATGGCATCCTGTGTAGACACATTCTGTAATTTTTCACACAGAAGAATATCAGGACAATCCCCGATAAATACGTCCTGTCACGGTGGACAAAAGGTGCAAATAGGTTACACGGTACCATTTCCTTTCCGGAGCACCCGTATACTGACTTTGAAGAATCAGAGACGTTGCGGTATAATCATCTGGTGATGATGTTCACCCGTTTGTCCGTAAAGTGTGCTGCTTCAATGGTCGGATATAAACATCTCCTCGAGGTAGCTCAGCAGTAAGAGCCCATCGTCGACCAGTTGGAAGCAGCTTCAGTCAGCAATGCGGTTGACACCGAGCCTACGACGGGATCAAAAGATGATGAGCCGGGGGAGGGAGATGACAATGATATCTGGCCTTTGGATCCAATTATATCGCAAACGAAAGGCTGTAAGAGATCTACGAGGATGAAAAGCTCTATTGAAATGGCAACTCAACCTAAAAAGCTGAGAAGGTGTGCATTGTGCAACAAAATGACCGACCACGACAAGGGGAACCATTACAAGGCACTGGGGATAAGTCCAGGGGGTTTGCAAGGCGGGGAAGAAGATGATGCCGAAGATGAGGACGAACAAGTTGCAGTGGACCTATAATTTTTTTAAGCCATCAACTATGTTTGACATTTGTAATAATTTTTTGTAATTTTTTTCTAATAATCTTTCAACCGAATACTGTTATATATTTCTAATGGACCTATGAGAGCCATCAACTCTAAAAGTTTATGTTGTTTTTTTTAATTAGCCCCGGACGCCTCTGCAGGGTCTTAAAATTCCTACACTTTAGAGTTGTTCTTTTATGTCCGCTATACAATGTAGCGGACGTCTCTGCAGAGTCCTTATGAGTTTATGTCCGCTATACAATGTAGCGGACGTCTCTGCAGAGTCCTGATTTTGGTTCTTTTATGTCCGCTTTACAATGTAGCGGACGTATGCAGAAAATAACTTTTGGTCTTCTTTTTGTCCGCCACACAATGGAGCGGATGACTCTATCCTGTTATATATTAATCAGCAGAGGCCAATCATCTTATCACTCCATCCGTTTCTCTATCTGTCTCGAACATCTCACCCAGCCGCTACCCCATCTACCGCGACCCACATCTCCGGTGACCCACATCTCCGGCGACACCACCGTCCTCCCCCTGACACAAAGCCGCCCCCGGCGACAGCCCCGTCCTCCCCTCAACGTCGCGGCGCCTCCAGCAACATTTCCGCCGTGATGGCTTCTGATTCTTCGAGCAGCAACGAATTTGTTGGCAACATGCACCTTGCAGGCAGACACTTCTTCAAAGTCATGATGCCTGATTTTGATACAGAACTTGTAGGCCATCCCTCTTTCTCTGTGTTACTTTTGGTGTTAAAAGTTTGATCTTTGGTTAAAAACTTACCTATTTTTTGTATTGTGAATATGTTAGGACATACCGGTAGCCTTTTCCGATTGACTTACCACAATTTATTTCGATTCAACTTTAACCAGCCGCAAGGGGTCATGGCATCTTAGAATAAGATGAAGCGAGGCCAAGGTCAAATTTGTTTCGCAGAGGGTTGGAACAAATTCGTGCAGCAGCATGACCTCCAACTCGGGGACTTTGTAGTGTTTGAACACACGGGAAAGTGGAATTTTCAAGTGACGGTGTTTGATCGGAGCACTTGCGAAAAAACTTCTTTCCCCCAATGTTGAACCCTAAATTCTGTTATGAATAATTTTATGTTAATGTTAATTATTGTTCAGAATTTTAGGTTCTTAATTGTGCCGTTTGAGATTCCGTCGATACTGAGATTGTTGATTGTTAATCGTACATTTTTTTTATTGTTAATAGATATTGAGATTGTTTATTTCGTCGCTAAAACAAGTCTTCGGTCGCCAATTTATTAAAACAGAATTTTCGCCGTCCGCTACAATGTCTACAAATTCCCAACACTTGGAAGAGATATCACTCTTCATTTGTGACATATAAATCCCAGCACTTGGGTTTTTTTTTGTTCTCTCCACGTCCGCCACACTATGTAGCGGACGGTCCCACAGAAAGACAACTTTCCAACTCTTAGCTTTTTTTAGGTTCTCTCCACGTCCGCTACACTATCTAGCGGACGGTCCCACAGAAAGACAACTGCCCAACACTTAGGTTTTTTTTGTTCTTTCCACGTCCGCTATACTATCTAGCGGACGGTCCCGCAGAAAGACAACTTTCCAACACTTAGTTTTTTTTATTCTCTCAACGTCCACTACATAGTGTAGCGGACGGTCCCGCAGAAAGAAAACTTTCCAACACTTAGTTTTTTTTTGTTCTCTCCACGTCCGCTACACTATCTAGCGGACGGTCCCGTAGAAACACAACTTTCTAATACTTAGTTTTTTTTGTTCTCTCCACGTCTGCTATACTATCTAGCGGACGGTCCCGCAGAAAGACAACTGCCCTTTGTTCTCTCAACTTCCGCTATATAGCGTAGCAGACGGTCCCGCAGAAAGACAACTTTCCAACACTTAGTTTTTTTTGTTCTCTCCACGTCCGCTACACTATGTAGCGGACGCTCTCGTAGAAATACAACTTGCCAACACTTAGTTTTTTTTGTTCTCTCCACGTCCGCTACACTATGTAGCGGACGGTCCCGCAATACTATGTAGCGGACGGTCCCGCAGAAAGACAACTTTCCAATACTTGGTTTTTTTTGGCCCTGCAGAAAGGCAGATATCCAACACGCTGTTTCCCAATGTTCAAAGCAAATCACAGATCAGTCAATTAGCCAAAATGCTATCTCTGACCTGACCACAAATCAAACACTTGACTAAATTCAACACAACGATATCTGTCAATAAAAATCAATCGCGTTCAATATATGTTTATTAAAAAAGTGAATATAATGTTACAATGTCAAGTGGGACCCCCATCCCCTGCGGCTGTTTGTTGTTCATTACAAAGATTTATAATAAACCTAATAGCTTTAGGCCGGCCATTCATAACTTGCCAAGCCATCCTATACCTAAAGCCTTGTATGCATACTCGGCTCTAGATGGTCTTCTTGAGGCTCTCAGACCGACAAATGTAATCCATGTACATGCAGACGAAGACGCCACAGTCTGAGGAATTATGTTGCTTGGGCCTATGCCTCTTCAATCGAAAAATCAGGTCTGGCCTGCGCTGTACCTTCTCCCGACGTCTACCATTGATGAAGGCAGCAAATAGATTCTACGATAAACATAATAAGCATTAAACATTAAACATAGCAAACATAATAAGATTAATCAGCTTTAGAATATGCAAGTTACAATAAGAAGTAAACATGATCTTACCATGGCATCCAACTGGCCTATGCCTCGGTACATGTCAATCACAGGCATCACGTCGGTATCATTGTAGAGACTATCGAGGACTGATACCGTCCTCTCTACTGGTTCGTAGCAAACGAAGTACCAGTGGGCATTCCCTAAAAATGGGATTAGAAACACGTCGACAACACTTGCGCTCGCTGGACTATCCTGCCCAAGATAGGCTTTAGGTTAGCGGACGGTCTCTACTGGGTCAGGCCTCTCCCCTTCCTTGATTTGCCCCAGTTGTTCCACTCTTGTACTAGGATCTGATGAAAAAAAACGTCCAAGATAAAAATGCATGGACTGATGTTTGGATACTCCCGACCCCTTTGCTTCAGAATTTACGCGTAGTGCGAGATGACACCGCTGTCTAACCAAGCTCCCGGCACCAGCGAGGCCAATTCTGTCCACGAGGCACTGTAATCCAAGCCCCCCGGGTGATCCACGTCATAGTTATGTCCGTCTTGGGGGGGCCCGCTAAAATAATGGGCTCGGATTAGCTAGCATTTATGCGGCTTTAGGGGCTTGGCTAGATGCCCTTTCGGATATTGCCCTCGGGGGTCGACCGACAAATCTTGCCCTCCGCCGGGGGGTAAGAGCAAGGGATATTGGCCTCCAATTCTTGGTTCGGCCGGCTGATCTTGCTCTCCGGCCATTTTTTTTGCCGGCTGATATTGCCCCCGGGGAGGTCAAACGGGGGATATTGCCCTCTGGGGGCGCCAACTGGTCCCGCCCACAGGACAATGGTAGTGCCTCGGAGAAATTGTCATTTATGAAAGGCCAGTCTTGCGTGACTTGACTCTAAGAGAGGGGTTGGGGTTTCGAGAACAAATTGAAGGCGAGGCCGTTGTAATCGTCCCACGACTTTTGAGCCTGTCCCATCCCCGCTACAGAGGGACCACCAACTCCCTGGCTCACCCTTGAAGCTTGTCCGGAGGGATCACCGTATCCGTGGCTGACACTCGTATAACCGATATTTGGGCTGATGACCGAAGATTGTCCCGATGCTTGGCACAAAAATTCTCGCAGCCTAAAGCCAATGCAGCAGCCTGTTGGCGAAGATCTTTGCCCATTGGGCTCACCAGATCCTTCCGCTCACTCAACTTCTGGAAGAATGCAAGCGATGAATTAACCTACATCCAAAGAGATAAAACATAAGTAACTTCAATCAGACATTTATATTCATCAAATTCAAGACAAGTCAGACTTGTTGGGCAACTTACGAGATTGTATGCCATACGCTCATCGATCTGACCCCTAGGCGCATACCTCTTCCCACGTTCAAAGTTTACTGGGGCTACTCTCCTCCGAGTGATGCGGTAGTACCACTCATTGTACTGTTCGATGCTGATAACGGGGTCAGGCTCCGAGACGATGGCCGCCAGAGTGTCCTGCCATGAACTCAAAAGCTGTATTTCGGCCGCGCATAATTCGGGTGCATTGGCCTTGCCAAACCGTTCGACATTGGGTGGGTTCCTGTTAACCCTCATATCTAAGGCATCGACTGGCAAACCCTGCTCCAACTCAAAATGGCGCATTGCTCGGTCTGGCAGCTGCCATTCTGTGACCTCAAAGTGGATCAGGGGTGTGCGTTGCAACCCGGAGAGCTTGAAGACGAACGACTCTCCCACCCGTCGGGCCAAATGTATGTACGGTGCCCAACGTATTTGGCCCGGAGATAGACGGTCGAACTCCCCTTGATAGTACGTAATGTTGTGATGGGGATCGACTCTCCTCTGGTAATGGCTAACCCTCCGGTTGTACTCCCAAGCACACAACCGAGGCCACACTTTATCAGAAGCAAGGCGTTCATAAGACCACACCTGAGAACATCCGCAAATTATATTTATATCGTCGATTCAGCAAAAAAAAAATAACGAAGAAAGGATTTATATGATATACCTGCAATAGCGAGAGACATGCACATATGGCTTTGGCGTCGGGCCTCGTTGCCTTGTGCAATGCTCGGTACAGATACGAAAGAACCGCTGCACCCCAGGCATAATCCCCAACCTCCGACAGGTTACCCAACAACGATAAATATTTCACGCTGACCGTGTTCTTCGACGTCGGTAGGAATAAAATTGCCCCCATCACCCACAAGAGGAAGGCCTTTGTGTACAGCACAACCTCACGGCCCGAATAGTTTTTCGGCAAAACCCCGTAGGTATCTACCAACCACTTCAACTTTATACCGCCAGTGCTAAATTGATCCTGGGGTATCGAAGTGAAGAAATCCCTAGCGGTTCTCTTATTCATTGCTTCCGACGGAGAAGGAATTACCGGCCGCCCCGTCACCGGCAACCCTAAGATGAACCTTACATCTTCTAGGGTAATTGTCATCTCTCCGAGCGGGAAGTGAAACGTATTCGTTTCACTTCTCCACCTCTCAATAAGGGCACCTATCAAGGCCCGGTCAAGCTGTTGAAACATCTGCCCATGTGTGAAAATCCCAAACCCAATTCCACGCAGTATCTTTTTCTGGGACTTGTTCAAATTCCATGATGTGAACTCGTCAGATACTTCTATGGTGGTGAGAAGTTCTCTTTCCTATGAATTAATAAATACAATTTAAGCAAAACAAACGGTATACAACGTTTGTAAGAATAAGAAAGTTTGATAAATAATGTATCTTACTCCACCATCCCATATGAGCGTACTGATATGGTTGGCTTGGTCGTATAACACGGATGGATCTTCTGGTCCAGGGTTAAATTCCATTTTTTGCTACTGAAATTAGGAAAAAACCTTCTCAATTTGGATTTTACGGTTTGGATTTTGACAATTGCTCGCAAAAATACGACGCTAGCACATGCATAATGCATACACTGTTAACATATATGAATATATGTATAATAGATATATATACATTTACGGAATTGAATTTTACAAACTCTAGCACATGAACAAATACATACATATATGAATCCTCATCATCGCTAGCACATGATCAATGCATAATCAAACCACACATAAAATGCAATATTCATCACAACTATGGATTCCGAACATGTAAAGAATTGAATTTGTGAACTTACGTGATCTATTAGGGTATTAAAGCTGCTCTTAAGAAGAAATTGCGCAGATCTGCTTGCCAACGCTGCTGGGAATATTTGTGAGTAGAACGAATGGAGAAGAATGTCGTAGTTAGGGTTGTATATATATTAGCCGTCCACTATATTATATTGCGGACAATATAGTGTCCGCCACTGTGTAGTTGCAATTGTTGACGTGACAGATAAGGACAAGGACTGAAGGGACACGTACTGACATGTGTCAGCCTAGAGGTCGTTCGCCACACTGTGTGGTGGACGACTTTTCCTGACATGCGTCAGGGCCTGTCAGTCGTTCGCAATACTGTGTCGCAGACGGCATGGAAGGGCAAAAAGGAAAAAAAAATATCGTTCGTGATACTGTGTCGCGGACTACTGATAGTTTTAAAAAAGGCACGATCTGGACCGTCCATCTTTCAGGATGGACGGCCCAGATCGCGCTAGCAAATACCCCATTTTGCTAGCGCTATGATCCGTTGATAGCGCTAGCAAAATGGGCTATTTTGCAAGTGCCCCATTTTGTTAGCGCGATCTGGCCATCCATCCTGAAAGATGGATGGCCCAGATCGCGTCTTTTTTGAAAATTGTCAGTAGTCCGTGACATAATGTCGCGGACGACATTCAGGCCCAGACACATGTCAGGGCCTGTCCCGTTATCCGCCAAGAAAGTCTCCTGTCAGAGCCTCACGACTGTTCCCCTTGGTAGGTGTCACGTCAACAGTGTCAGCAACATTATGTCGCGGGACTTCTATATGCAAAATTATATTTATGGACCTTTATTTCTGCACGTGTCAGAGTTATCGGTAGTTCTGTCCGCGACGTTATGTCGCGGAATTATTGCCCTTATACCCAAAAGTTCCCTAATTCTCAGTTCTTCTCCTTCAGATTCACTTGCTTCCATTTTCAGCTCCCCTCAAGCTTCGAGTAACACTTGCTTCAAGCTTCACTCAAGCAAGGTAAGTTTGTGATCTCAAAAGTTTTCTGGGTGGATTGACTGATAAAGTATAATTTGTTTTTTTGGAAAAAAAAGTATAGATCTTTGGTGATGTTCTAGAAATTTGTCACTCTATTCATCAACTTGTGATGTTCTAAAAATTAAAAATTAATTTGTTAACTTTAACCTAATTCATTATAGTTAATTTCAATTTTTTTGAGGTTCGCTAACTTCGACACATGTATCCTATTTAAATTCAAATTTTTTGAGATATGTTTGTTGTATTTTGGCATGATGAATTTGTCTGTTTATCTTAGTAATTTTAATTTGTTATGTTCAATAAATTTATAATTAAAAAAATGGGAGACACTTTTGGATTATGTATATGGTATATTTGTCATCCTAAATCGGTCTATTCGCCAAAATAATTTTGAGATAATATTTTCAGTTGAAAATGTCATTTGATTGTTAAGCGTAGTCTATTTCTACATAGGTCTTGTTTCACAATGTCTGATTTCGTGTCGAGCTCCAACACCCCCGTAGATGCTAGTGATCCGTATCTAGGACGAACCTTTCAAACATTGGAAGAAGCTGAAGAATGTTTTCGAGCGTATTCATTGAGGGTTGGTTTTGGCATTAGAATAAAGACTACAAGAACAAGCAACGTAACAAAAAAGATATGCTCTCGCTTATACGAGTGTCATAGGGGCAGAAACCCAGAGCAAAATGAGACACGCGTAGGCAACGATGACAGTGATGACGAAATAGGGTATGCGCGGAGAAGACGAGACTGCTTTGAGCGCACGAATTGCCAGGTCAAGATGTTCGTAAGCTATAAAGCCAAGCAAGATCATTGGCTTATTACCAGCCTGGAACTGGCACACAATCACCCGTTAGTAACCCCTTCTAAGGTGAGTCAGATGCATCAACACAAGAAGATGGGTAAGGTCGCAAGGAGCCTGATTCATACAATGAGCAATGCGCGGCTAGGACCTACCGACATGATTAATGTTCTTGCTGAACAGGCTGGGGGAATTCAAAATTTAAACTTTAACACGACAGACGTTCGTAACGCGGTCCGAACCCATAGACGAGCCGCGTATGACCTCAATGATGCTCAATCCACAATGAGCCTATTGAAACGGATGCAGATGGAGGACCCGCAGTTTACCTTCGATTATAAACTTGACGACGAGCATCGAGTTAGCACAATTTTTTGGGTCGACGGTCGTTCGAGGCTAGCTTATAAGCATTTTGGGGATGTCGTGACTTTCGACACCACATACCGTACCAACAAGTACTCGATGCCGTTCGCTCCTTTCACGGGGGTCAATCATCATTATCACTCCATCCTGTTCGGGTTCGCCTTGTTAAGGGACGAGAGCGAGAGTTCTTTTGAATGGTTGTTTAGGGTGTGGCTGGAAGCAATGAACTTCAAAGCACCCAACGTTATCATCACCGATCAAGATTTGGCAATGAAGAAGGCTATTGCTACCGTCTTCCCAGATACTCGACACAACTTGTGCACTTGGCACATAAGCAACAAATACCCTGAACGTTTGCATCACGTGTATGCAAACTATCCAGACTTTAAACAGGACTTTGAAAAGTGCGTTAATAAGTCGTTAATGATTGAGGAATTTGAGGAGAGGTGGAAAAAGCTTGTTGAGGATTACTCATTGCAAGACAACGAGTGGCTCCAGCACTTGTACCAGCTCAAAGAGCAATGGATTGGCGTTTACACGAGGAGGCATTTTTCTGCGGGCATGAAAACGACGGGCAGGAGTGAATCTATGAATGCCACGTTCGATAGTTATGTGGGTACAACTACCAATTTGAAGAGTTTCGTCACATCCGCACAAAAAGCGGTTGCGTCGTTATTCGTGAAAGAAAGGGCTGCAGACTTTGCAACCACGTACAAGCAAAGGAGAAGGTTGCTTGAGACCCCGCTGGAGCTGAACGGTGCCAAAGTCTATACGAAGGAGATCTTAATGCTATACCAAGTAGAGCTGCAAAAATCGGGCCGATACAGTATAAACAAGGAGGCAGAAAAGTCGTCGCGTGAGTACAAGGTTTATTCGCTCGTGAATGACCTCGTCCCTGAGAAGCTGCGCAGAATTTATACGGTGAGCCACGACACATTGACGGACTCGGTGACATGTGTTTGCAAGAAGTTTGAGTTCCATGGCATCCTGTGTAGACACATTCTGCAGTTTTTCACACAGAAGAATATCAGGACAATCCCCGATAAATACGTCCTGTCACGGTGGACGAAAGGTGCAAACAGGTTGCACGGTACCATTTCCTTTCCGGAGCACCCGTATACTGACTTTGAAGAATCAGAGACGTTGCGGTATAATCATCTGGTGACGATGTTCACCCGTTTGTCCGTAAAGGGTGCTGCTACAATGGTCGGATATAAACATCTCCTCGAGGTAGCTCAGCAGCAAGAGCCCATCGTCGACCAGTTGGAAGCAGCTTCAGTCAGCAATGCGGTTGACACCGAGCCTACGACAGGATCAGAAGATGACGAGCCGGGGGAGGGAGACGACAATGATATCCGGCCTTTGGATCCAATTATATCGCAAAGAAAAGGCCGCAAGAGATCTACGCGGATGAAAAGCTCTATTGAAATGGCAACTCAACCTAAAAAGCTGAGAAGGTGTGCATTGTGCAACAAAATGACCGACCACGACAAGCGGAACCATTACAAGGCACTGGGGATAAGTCCAGGGGATTTGCAAGACGGGGAAGAAGATGATGCCGAAGATGAGGACGAACAAGCTGCAGTGGACCTAAAATTTATTTTAAGCCATCAACTATGTTTGACATTCGTAATAATTTTTTGTAATGTTTTTCTAATAATCTTTTGACCTAATACTGTTATATATTTTCTGATGGACGTATGAGAGCCATCAACTCTAAAAGTTTATATTATTTTTTTTATTAGCCCTGGATGCCTCTCCAGAGTCTTAAAATTCCGACACTTTAGAAAATTTTGACCTTCTTTTATGTCCGCTATACAATGTAGTGGACGTCTCTGCAGAGTCCTCATTTTTTGTTATTTGTGTCCGCTATACAATAAAGTGGACGTCTCTCCAGAGTCCTAATTTGTTGTTCTTTTATGTCTGCTATACAATGTAGCAGACGTCTGCAGAAAAAAAAAACTTTTGGTCTTCTTTTTGTCTGCCAGACAATGTAACGGATGACTCTATCTTGTTATATATTAATCAAAGGCCAATCATCTTATCACTCCGTCCGTTTCTCTATCTGTCTCGAACATCTCACCCAGCCGCTACCCCATCTACGGCGACCCGCAAGGGGTCATGGCATGTTAGAATCAAGAAGAAGCGCGGCGAAGATCAAATTTGTTTCGCAAAGGGTTGGAACGAATTTGTGGAGCAGCATGACCTCCATCTCGTGGACTTTGTAGTGCTTGAACACACGGGAAAGTGGAATTTTCAAGTGACGGTGTTTGATCGGAGCACTTGTGAAAAAACTTTCCCCCAATGTTGAACCCTAAATTCTGTTATGAACAATTTTATGTTAATGTTCATTATTTTTCCAAATTTTAGGTTCTTAATTGTGCCATTTTTAGATTCCGTCGATGTTGATATTGTTGATTGTTAATCGTATGTTTTTTTTTATTGTTAATCGATATTGAGATTGTTGATTCCGTCGCTAAAACAAGTCTTCGATCGCCAATTTATTAAAACCGAATTATAGTCGTCCACACAAATGTCTAGTTGGCACATAAAAAATTCCCAATGCTTGAAAAATTGAAAGACGGGGTTCCCTTATTAGAATGACATGTGGATAAGTGCTAGTTGGAATGAAATCCTAACATACAGTAGGAAGAGATATATATCACTGTTCATTTGACATATAAATCCCAGCACTTGGTTTTTTTTTTTTGTTCTCTCTATGCCCGCAGAAACACAACTAATCCAACACTTGATTTTTTTTGTTCTCTCTACGTCCGCTATACTATGTAGCGGACGGTCCCTCAGAAAGACAATTATCCAACACTTGGTTTTTTTTTGTTCTCTCTATGTCCCCTATACAATGTAGCGGACGGTCCCGCAAAAAGACAACTATCCAACACTTGATTTTTTTGGTTCTCTCTACGTCCGCTATACTATGTAGCGGACGGTCCCGCAGAAACACAACTAATCCAACACTTGGTTTTTTTTTGTTCTCTCTACGTTCGCTATACTATGTAGCGGATGGTCCCGCAGAAAGATAATTATCCAACACTTGGTTTTTTTTAGTTCTCTCTACGTCCGCTATACTATGTAGCGGACGGTCCCGCAGAAAGACAATTATCTAACACTTGATTTTTTTTTGTTCTCTCTATGTCCCCTATACAATGTAGCGGACGGTCCCGCAGAAAGACAACTATCCAACACTTGGTTTTTTTTGGTTCTCTCTACGTCTGCTATACTATGTAGCGGACGGTCCCGCAGAAACACAACTAATCCAACACTTGGTTTTTTTTTGTTCTCTCTACGTCCGCTATACTATGTAGCGGACGGTCCCGCAGAAAGACAACTATCCAACACTTGGTTTTTTTTTGTTCTTCTCTCTACGTCCGCTATACTATGTAGCGGACAGCCTCGCAGAAAGACAACTATCCAGCACTTGGTTTTTTTTTGTTCTCTCTAAGTCTGCTATACTATGTAGCGGGCAGCCCCGCAGAAAGACAACTATCCAACACTTGGTTTTTTTTGTGCTCTCTACGTCCGCTATACTATGTAGCGGACGGTCCCGTAGAAAGACAACTATCCAACACTTGGTTTTTTTTGTTCTCTCTACCTCCGCTATACTATGTAGCGGACAGCCTCGCAGAAAGACAACTATCCAACACTTGTTTTTTTTTTGTTCTCTCTAAGTCCGCTATACTATGTAGCGGGCAGCCCCGCAGAAAGACAACTATCCAACACTTGGTTTTTTTTGTTCTCTCTACGTCCGCTATACTATGTAGCGGATGGTCCAGCAGAAAGACAATTATCCAACACTTGGTTTTTTACGGCCCTGCACTGCAGAAAGACAGATATCCAACACTTTGTTTCCAATCGTTCAAAGCAAATCACAGATCAGTCAATTAGCCAAACTGCTATCTCTGACCACAAATCAAACACCTCTGACCATAAATCAAACACTCAACTGAATTCAACACAATGATATCGGTCAATAAATATCAATCGTATTCAATATATGTTTATTAAAAAAGTGAATATAATGTTACAATGTCAATTGCGGGCCTCAACCCTTGCGGCTATTTTTTGTTCATTACACGGATTTACAATAAACCTAATAGCTTTAGGCCGACCATTCATAATTTGCCAAGCCATCCTATACCTAAAGCCTTGTATGCATTCTCGGCTCCAGACGGTCTTCTTGAGGCTTTCAGTCCGACAAATGTAATCCATGTACATGCAGACGAAGACGCCGCAGTCCAAGGAATTATGTTGCTTGGGCCTACACCTCTTCAATTGGAAAATGAGGTCCGGCCTGCGCGGTAGCTTCTCCTAACGCCTACCATTGACCAAGGCAGCAAATAGATTTTGTGATAAACATAATAAGCATTAAAAATTAAACATAGCAAACAGAATAAGATTAATCAGTTTTAGAATATGCAAGTTAGAATAAGAAGTAAACAGGATCTTACCATGGCATCCAACTGGCCTATGCCTCGGTACATGTCAATCACAGACATCACGTCGGTATCATTGTAGAGACTGTCGAAGAATGATACCATCCTCTCTACTGGTTCGTAGCAAACCAAGTACCAGTGGGCATTCCCTAAAAATGGGATTAGAAACACGTCGGCAACACTTGCGCTCACTGGACTATCCTGCCCAAGATATGCTTATAGGTTAGCGGACGGTATCCACTGGGCTAGGCCTCTCCCCTTCCTTGAATTGCCCCACTCGTTCCACTCTTGTACTAGGATCTGATGAAAAAAAGCATCCAAGATAAAAATGTGCGGACCGATGTTTGGATGTTCCCGACCCCTTTACCTCAGAATTTGCGCGTAGTGCGAGATGACATCGCTGTCTAACCAAGCTCCTAGTGCTAGCGAGGCCAATTCTGTCCACGAGGCATTGTCATCCAAGCCCCCCGGGTGATCCACGTCATAGTTCTGTCTGTCTTGGGGGCCCGCTAAAATAACGGGCTCAGATTAACTCACATTTATGCGGCTTTAGGGGCCTGGCTGGATGCCCTTTCGGATATTGCCCTCGGGGGTCGACCGATAAATCTTGCCCCCCGTCGGGGGGCAAGAGCAAGGGATATTGGCCTCCAATTCCTGGTTCGACCGGCTAATATTGCTCTCCAGCCATTTTTTCCGCCGGCTGATATTGCCCCCGGGGAGGTCAAACTGGGGATATTGCCCTCCGGGGGCGCCAATTGGTCCCGCCCACGGAATAATGGGCAGTGCCTCGGAGAAACCATAGTTTCTTAAAGGCCAGTCTTGTGTGACTTGACTCTAACAGAGGGGCTGGGGTTCTGGGAACAAATTGAAGGAGGGGCCGCTGTAATCATCCCACGATGCTTGAGCCTGTCCCATCCTCGCTACAGAGAGACCACCAACTTCCTGGCTCACCCCTGAAGTCTGTTCGGAAGGATCACCGTATCCCTGGCTGACGCCCGTATAACCCATTTTCAGGCTGACGACCGAAGACTGTCCCGATGCTTGTCGTAAAAAATTCCCGCAGCCTAAAGCCAATGCAGCAGCCTGTTGGCGAAGATCCTTGCCCATTGTGCTCACCAGATCCTTCCACTCACTCAACTTCTAAAAGAATGCAAACGAGGCATTAACCTACATCCAAAGAGATAAAAAATAAGTAACTTCAATCAAACATTTATATTCATCAAATTCAAGACAAGTCAGACTTGTTGGGCAACTTACGAGATTGTATGCCATACGCTCATCGATCTGACCCCTAGGCACATACCTCTCCCCACGTTCAAAGTTTACTGGGGCTACTCTCCTCCGTGTGATGCGGTAGTACCACTCATTGTACTGTTTGATGCTGATAACGGGGTCAGGCTCTAGACGATGGCCGCCAGTGTGTCCTGCCAAGAACTCCGAAGCTCTATTTTGGCCGCGCACAATTCGTGCGCATTGGCCTTGCCAAACCGTCTGACATCCGGTGGGTTCCTGTTAACCCTCATATCTGGGGCATCAACTGGCAAACCCTGCTCCAACTCAAAATGGTGCATTGCTCGGTCTGGCAGCTGCCACTCTGCGACCTCAAAGTGGATCAGGGGTGTGCGCTGCAACCTGGAGAGCGTGAAGACGAACGACTCTCCCACCCGTCGAGCCAAACATATGTACGGTGCCAAAGGTATTTGGCCCGGAGTTAGACGATCAAACTCCCCTCGATAGTACGTAATGTTGTGATGGAGATCGACTCTCCTCTGGTAATGGATAACCCTCCGGCTGTACTCCCAACTACACAACCGAGGCCACACTTTATCGGTTCCATCCCTACGATTTGGTGCACCTGGAGCAAGGTGTTCATAAGACCACACCTGAGAACATTCGCAAATTATATTTATATCGTCGATTCAACAAAAAAAAAACAATAACGAAGACAGGATTTATATGATATACCTGCAATAGCGAGAGACATGCACATATGGCTTTGGAGTCGGGCCTCGTTGCCTTGTGCAATGCTCGGTACAGATACGAAAGAACCGCTGCACCCCAGGCATAATCCCCAACCTCCAGCAGGTTACCCAACAACGGTAAATATTTCACGCTGACCGTGTTCTTCGACGTCATTGGGAATAAAATTGCCCCCATCACCCACAAGAGGAAGGCTTTTGTGTACAGCACAAGCTCACGGCCCGTATAGTTTTTCGGCAAAAACCCGTAGGTATCCACCAACCACTTCAACTTTATACCGCCAGTGCTAAATTGATCCTGGGGTATCGAAGTGAAGAAGTTCCTAGCGGTTCTCTTATTCGTTGCTTCCGACGGAGGAGCAATTACCGGCCGCCCCGTCACCGGCAACCCTAAGATGAACCCTACATCTTTTAGGGTAATTGTCATCTCTATGAGCGGGAAGTGAAACATATTCGTTTCACTTCTCCACCTCTCAACAAGGGCACCTATCAAGGCCCGGTCAAGCTGTTGAAAGATCTGCCCATGCGTGAAAATCCCAAACCCAATTCCACGTAGTATCTTTTTCTCGGACTTGTTCAATTTCCATGATGTGAACTCGTGAGATACTTTTACGGTGGTGAGAAGTTCTCTTTCCTACGAATTAAAAATACAATTTAAGCAAAACAAACGGTATACAACGTTCATAAGAATAAGAAAGTTGATAAATAATGTATCTTACTCCACCATCCCATATGAGCGTACTGATATGGTTGGCTTGGTCGTATAACATGGATGGATCTTCTGGTCCAGGGTTAAATTCTATTTTTTGCAACTGAAATTATGGAAAAACCTTCTCAGTTTGGATTTCACGGTTTGAATTTTGATAATCGCTCGCAAAAATACGACGCTAGCACATGCATAATACATACAATGTTAACATATATGAATATATGTATAATAGATATATATACATATACAGAATCGGATTTTACAAACGCTAGCACATGAACAAATACATACATATATAAATCCTCATCATCGCTAGCACATGCTCAATGCATAATCAAAACCACGCATAAAATACAATATTCATCACAACTATAGATTGCAAACATATAAAGGATTGATTTTGTGAACTTACGTGATCTATTAGGGTATTAAAGCTACTCTTAAGAAGAAATTACGCAGATCTGCTTGCCAACGCCGCTGGAAATATTTGTGAGTAAGAAGAATGGAGAAGAGTGTCGCAGTTTGGGTTTTTTTTGAATATATATTAGACGTTCGCTATATTATATCGCGGACAATATAGTATCTGCTACACAGTGCAGCGGCAACTGTTGACGTGACAGATAAGGACAAGATAACCGCCGTAGGCGTGAAGGACTGACGGGATAGGTCTTGACATGTGTCAGCCTAGAAGTTGTCCGCCACACTGTGTGGCGGACGACTTTCCTGACATGTGTCTGGGCCTGAATGTTGTCTGCGATACAGTCTAGCGGACAGGCGTGGAGGGGCAAAAAGGTAAAAAATGTCGTCCGCGACATTATGTCGCGGACTACTGACAGTTTTCAAAAAAGACGCGATTTGGGTCGTCCATCTTTCAGGATGGACGGCCAGATCGCGCTTGCAAAATAGCTCATTTTGCTAGCGCTATCAACGGATCAGCTCATATATATATATATATATATATATATATATATATATATATATATATATATATATATATATATATATATATATATATATATATATGGGGCCTATCCCTATCTACCGGTGAAGAAATAGCTCCACGGCCCGTCCACCACATCTGATCATGGACGGCTGAGATCTTTTTTCTTTGAAGGTTACTTTGTCTGACCGTTCCCGTCTTTTTCTTCTCTCTTTTTCTGTTCTGCCTTCTCACTCTCTCTCTCTCTCTCTCTCTCTCTCCTCCTTATATCTCAGTTCTATACCCATTTATTTCCTTTTTCTTCTCTGTCTTTCCATCCCTCTTCATCTTGATCGCCGCCAACACCATTGGATAACTCCGAGCCCAACATCCCATCGCCACTAGCCCAGATCACTGCCGATCGTCATAGAAGATGCCAACATCGAAGCTGCCCAAGCCGCAACAACAGTTTCTACTGCCGTGTCTGCCCACCGTCAGCCGCCACCGTTGGCCCATGTAGTTGTCGTCGCATCTCCCTTGGCCCATTCCACCTCCACATCTACCTATCGTCCAATAGGGAGTGCACCATAGAAGAGAGAGAGGGAGATTGAGATTGGTATCTCATATGTCCGTGAGAAGGCAATAGGTTGCTCATGATATGTACTTGCATTGCAGAGCCAGAACCAATTGAAGTCATCATTTTTCAATTTTGACTTAGATTTTATTGGTTGCTTTTTTTGAAATTAGTATGTAAATGGATGTTGTAGTGGATGAAAATGGTAAATGTTAGATTTTGTTTTGAATGGAGACTTTGTTTTCAAGATGAGAATGAGTTTGTTAAACTGACTTAGATTTTATTGGTTGATTTTGGTGTAATTGATATGTAGATGAATGTCATAATGGATGAGATTTTTTTGTAATTGATATGTAGATGGATGGGGTGTTATATGAGAGAAGAGAATGCTAAGAGACTTCAGATTTTGTTTTGAGAGTGGGTTTGTTGTCTGCAATGAAAATGAAGAGGATGTGAGAATCGCCCATCTTAACTCCACTGATTTGTTTAACTGCTTTGTAGTGGTTAGACCAAAGGCTTTCTCGTAAAAAGCCTAACCGCTACTAAGAGTAGAGGTTAGGCGATTTAGAGTAAAAAAGAAAGGTAATCTCAACCGTCCACAATCACACGTGGACGGTCAAATAGGATATATATATATATATATATATATATATATATATATATATATATATATATATATATATATATATATATATATATCGTGATCCATTGCTAGCGCTGACAACTTAACTCAAGTTGTCACCGCGATCTGATCGTTCACACGAAGATGTGGACGGCCGAATCTCGAGTATTTTCGGTCATTTTTTTGTCTAATGTAGCGAACGATGTTTCGGGCTGGCAACTTGCTAGCACTAGTAATGAATCACGATATATATATATATATATATATATATATATATATATATATATATATATATATATATATATATATATATATATATATATATATATATATATATATATATATATATATATATATATATGGAACTAATCCGTTGATAACATTAGCAAAATATGAGAAGTTATTAGCGTGATCTGGCCGTCCACGCGCGATTTGTGGATGGTCTAAATTTTTTTTTATTTTTTTAAGTTCGTCCGCTACATAATGTACCGGATGATTTTTTGACAAAAATACCCTCCAACTCCATCCGCTACATTATGTAGCGGAGGAGTTGGCAGCCACTATTTTTTTCCTGTCCTTTTCTGACATGTTTCTCCCTCTTTCATCAATTTCTGACACTCTCTCTTTCCTCTCTCTCATCAATTTATGACACACACACACT